>OMNO01015115.1:0-11878 GCA_900303215.1 Trachyrincus scabrus | reverse complement strand
CACACTTTCACTGCTTCTGTTTGGACTTCATAGATTATTGTGTTTGTAGCCACAAGTCTCAATGTGGACATGTGTTGTGTGTGTGTGTGTCTATGGGGTGTCCTTCCACAGATATTAGAAAAACAATTGATAAGCTTTGACCACTAATCAAACATCTTTTATATAGACACCCCTGTCGGAACTGTTGAAATAGAAAAAATGTTTTGTTAGAGACACTGGGCATATTTGGCTTGTATGTTGGGGAATACATGTATTTCCCAGAATATCTATAGAATCCCCACTTTTCTATATTAACCTTAACGCAAACATCAAATGATGAGATATGTCATAGGCAAGTCAATATATTCAGTCAGAAAATGCTAGCTTAATTTTTGTTTGTATAAAAAAAAAAATTCTATACACCTGTTTTGAGCGTTATCACTCGATTTAATGGGCATTATCAGTCGTTATTAGCCTCATTATATAAATGTTGTTTATTATCGCTAATTAAGCAGCATAGATATTTAATTTTTGTAGCCTTAAAAGTTAAATGATTGCTCATGTTTTAGTTGCTTACTTTTCCCTACTGCCATTATTTATTTTATAACAAGAAGTGTTGGAATATTCAGAGAATATATTTAGCAAGGGGGGGTATTTAGCAATATTGTTTCAGTATAAAAGGTAATCTGCAAATAAATGGTATATTCTGGTTTCCCCATCTTAACTGGCGATTTCCTGATCTTGTCTAATGATTTCTCTAAATGGTTCTATTGCAAGTGCAAAGATAAGCAGGGACAGTGGATATCCCTGTCTGATGCCTCTTTCCAGAAAAAATTCTCCAGAAAGTGTGTTATTTTTTATAGATTTTTGCTGTAGTGATATGATGAAGTGTATAATCTCTACAGGGAATATTCTAAAGTTTTGAAGTTATTCTAAGCAGTTATCACAACAGTCTGTGGGAGAATCTCCAACTTTACCAGTTTTTTGTAAGTAGGGGAAATGTATACAACTAAATGAATAAAACTCTACAGGGAATCGATCTATCTATTTTTGTTGTTGCATGAAAACGTTTAATGGTTTTTACTAATTCCGCTTCCATAATTTAGAACTTTTAAAAGTATTGTTTATAAAACTGCTATTTCTAATTTGTCTTTTAGAATTGACTTGGTTTGGCATATATTCGGTTTGTGAGAGCTGTGAGATGTTTACCTGATGTATCTGCCATTAAGTAGTGTGCTTTGTTCGAAATTTGCCTCCCGTTATTGGCTCTCTTCAGAAGAGATGAAACTTTTGTTTGAGGTCAAGGGCTCTTTCTTTTACTATTATTTCTGTATCTAGTTCAGTTTTCTTCTTAGATGACATTATCATTCCACTTTTTTTGTGACACATTTATTTATTTTGTCTTCCACAAAGTTTGCAGGTGTACATCAACAAGTAACTGTAAGGGGTTGCGCCCTTATGACCAGGGTTGGTGGACAAAAGGAGGCAGAAGCAGAGGGCGGATGCAAAGTTTTTATTGTCTCTGACACACAATCTCTGTGGCACCGAGTACCAAACATGCGAAACCTTTTCTCTCTGCAATAAATCAAAAACGCCTAAACACTCGCCGGTAAATATATATGTGGCCACAGACTTCATGGAGGCTCGCCGGCTCTCCAACTCACTGTCACAGGCAGGAACCAGTCTCACTGAGGGCAGAGCAAACACAGATCAGTATAAATATACATGCGACTCATTATGCTCACCACCCCCAACTGTATCCATTAATTAATTAATCCATTAATCCATTATGAATTAGCCGCCTGCCTCCCTCGTTTGCAACCCGTGGCTGGTATGGCTGGTTTAAGCAGCCTCACTTGGTCCGAGTCAGACTTATTAGGCTCTGGGGCTGGGTGAGGCTGCAGACCTGTGGTGCATGAGTGATCAAGACACACAGGTTAAACCAGCCATCGCCACACACACTCAGGAGAGAGAGCTGGGTCATGTGTGTTACCACCTGCTTGGCCTGTAACGTCTTGCTAACCCTCCAATAAACTGGTTGCAATAACATTCTACCTGTGTCCTGGTTGTCGGAGGAGCCCAGAAAAGCCAAATTCCTCTTGATATTAAGCCATGGAGTTGAAGTATTGCCATTAAGCCAATTTATTAAGGGATAAAAGGTAAGAGCCTGGAAATACAATTTAAAATAAAAGCAAAGTCTTTTGTTCTTTGTAAGTTGGCCAGTTTTATTTTTGAGCGTCTACCCCTCCATAGAAATCTAGCAATAATAATATGTATTTTGTCCCATTATTTTGGAGGGGGTACTAGAGGTAACATATAACTACAGAAATGTATTCTAGGAAGCACGTTCATTTTGATTATTGATATTCTGCCTGATAGGAAAATTATGCCATCTTTCCAAATCTGGTTTGATCATGTTAAGAGTACTACTGTAGTTCTTAGAGATAGTTTTTTTCTAAAGATGCAAATACATTTATTCCTAAGTATTTAAAGTGGAAAATTTGCAAATTCGTCTTTACTTATAGGGTTCAAAGGTGATAGAGAGGACTTGTTCCAGTTTATTTTGTAACTAGAGACATAGCTAAACTGTTTAAAAGATATTGAGGATGTATGAAAGAGAGTGCTTTATGTCAGAAAAAAACCTCATCAGCAAATAAGGATATATGGTACAGGGTAGATTTTATTTGTATTGGTATAATACTTAGATAACCTAATGGACTGTGCCAATGGCTCCAGTGATACAATAAATAACATTGATGAGATTGGATCTCCTTGGCGACTGCTTCTGCTTATTTCGAAGGGAGGAGAGTGTATGAATGTATGAATGGTTCACAAAAATGGTTTTAACCATGTTAATACAATTTGACGAAGGCTTTTTCTGAATCAACTGATAATATAGCTGATGATGCCAGATTATCAGAAGCATCCAAAATATGTAATAGATGACGTAAATTGTCAGATGATTAGCGCTTTTTAACAAATTCGCTTTGGTCTGGATGAATCAATTTAGGCAAGTAGTTCTCCAGAAGGCTTAAAAGTGTCTTTGAAAATAATTCAATATCCGCATTTAATAAAGACAGGGGGTGATAGTTTTTTAAAAGAAGTGTTATTAGTGCTGTATTTATCTCTTCCAAAAGAACCTTTCTGAATAGCTGTGTTAAACATCTCCAACAGTGATGGTCCTAAAAGGGTCAAACATTTTAAATAAACCTCAGGATGAATGCCATCACTTCCAGGTGACTTACCCTTATTCATTTTTGCTAAAGAAGAAGCTATTTGAAGAAGTTCATCAACAGATAAAGGGGCCCCTAATATAGAAGCTTCATCTGTTGATAGTGAAGTCAGATTCAGTTTCTCAATATAATTGTCCCTATCTGATGCTGAGGAATTGTTATCTGAAGTGTAGAGCTGTCTATAGAAGTTACAAAATATTTGATTAATCAACTTAGGGTCGGTTAACGTGCTCCCAGATTCTGATGTAATAGTTGCTGTATTTATAAATCGGTAATTGTAATCGGTAATCGGTAATGATTAAGTGTATGACAAAATAGCAATAAATTAAGTTCTATTTTATTTTAGTTAAAGTCTGTTCTATTCATTCAGTGACTTATTTGCTGAGATCGTTCTAGGTCTAGGTGAAGTTTCTAATTCTGTGTGTTCTTCGAAGCTGCTCTTTATTCAATCTAGAGGAATATGAAGTTGCATTATTTCTTTATTGAGTCCCAGAGATACCTAGCATCATCCACTGACTGTCTATTAATCTTTACAAATTTTGCCAGTTCAAATTGTTCACGGAAATCTTGATTTTGTTAAATTAAACCGCCACCTAGTGGTTCTTTTGGGTAAATTATTAATCAACAGATGACATTTATATGCATGATCGTCTGTTAGGCTCATGCAAAGCGCATGAGCCTAACAGACGATCATGCATTTCTATGTTTTGAACCAAAGACATAAGGGATGCAGACATTAATATGAAATCCATACTTTAAAAAGATTTATGCCTTGAAAAAAAGTATAGACGTGGGATTGTGTGCCCGTCAAACATCCCTAAATTTTAAATCAGAAAGTAAATACTTTAATGTTTTAGTTGTTTGTAGGTTAGAGTGAGATTTGCTTGATTTATTCAATTTTTGATCTAGTATGGCATTCATATCAGAACCAATTACTAATTAAAAATCTGAGCATTTGGCCGGACTCTACCATCTTCATCACCCCCTTTACCAATAATGGTTGTTTGAAGTGTTTTTGAAGTGTTTTTTTAGTGTTATTATTATTATTACCCCTTTTGTTTTATTTAAAGCAGAAGAGGAAGCACACACTTTAAAGAGGATAATTTCTAAGCAGAAGTGTCTCCTGGAGCATAGCTAAATCAATATTTGAAAATGAAATTAGCATTCCTCTAATATATACTTTGAAAGCATCCAAGATTATATCAGGAGTATAAAAACAGAGCTAACATTGCCATACATGACAAACAAAACAAACAAAAGTAACAACATTCAGAACCTTGTGGACAAATTCACGACAGCCACAAAAGGCTATGTGTTTAGTAATCACACCCAAACACTGACACAGCACATGCAAAAGGCTATGTGTTTAGTAATCACACCCAAACACTGACACAGCACATGCAAAAGGCTATGTGTTTAGTAATCACACCCAAACACTGACACAGCACATGCAAAAGGCTATGTGTTTAGTAATCACACCCAAACACTGACACAGCACATGCAAAAGGCTATGTGTTTAGTAATCACACCCAAACACTGATACAGCACATGCAAAAGCGAAGAAAAATATAGGCTGTTTTTAAGAAGTAGGCCTTAATTGAGGCTGCTGCTT
Source organism: Trachyrincus scabrus (assembly GCA_900303215.1). NCBI lineage: Eukaryota > Metazoa > Chordata > Actinopteri > Gadiformes > Macrouridae > Trachyrincus > Trachyrincus scabrus. The sequence continues at coordinate 7,054 of OMNO01015115.1, read as the reverse complement.
TTAGGCCTACATTGTAATGTTCTTTGATTCTTCGATGTTCTTCGAGGTCTTCAAAGTCTGTCACTAGATGTTCAAAATGTAATGACAGTGCAGGTTCCACAGCCATCAGAATCAGGTGGGTCAGGTGGTCATCACTCATGGTGGTCCTCAGGTAATCCTTCAACATGGAGACAAACCGTTCATTGGAAGCAGTAGAAATGAGCAGTGTGGCGACAATTTGGAATACCGTCTTTTTGCTGCTCAAGTTCGAGACATATTTTTGCCGTTTAGCACTGGGCTTCAAGCAAAAGTGATGTCAATGTCAATGTGTTTTGTGCTTTGGCAAACTTTTGCATCTTGGACATGTCCATCTAAAAGGGAATGAATTAAACCGGTTGAACAATAAAACAATTTTGTGCTCAAGTATTTCAGAATACAGCCTTTTTCCATGTCCTGGAGGCCTTCTGTTTGTCTCTGGCTGCTCGTTTATCCAATAATAATAATTAATAACGGACAATAATGTGCCCATGACAATGTATGTAAACAGCGTGTGGCAAGTCTTGGCTGCTAAGTCTTTCATATGGAAAGTCCCGAAGGTATTGATTCCTTGCGACCACTTGCCAGACTTGAAATCTGTCCAAGAGACTTGAACTCTCCCCAAGCTAAGTTTCTATGTCTCTTGCTTTCAGTGTGTTCAAGAAGATGTTCCTGCACATTTTTCAACATTTCTACTAGGGATGCGCAGATCCATCGGCCTGCTATCAGTATCGGCCGATAATACAAAAATCTGCCCTATCGGTCATTGGTAAAATAGTCTGAAAGTAACCGATAAACCAATTCGATAGTTGCCTAGGCCGATTCCTGTACCAAAGATGTATATTTGCGTTGACCAATAAGAAAAAGTCTGCCTTTTTTTTTAACACTCCCACATTTTATTTGACACACCCCCTGAAGAAGCCAGCCAAAATGTCGGCTGTGTGGACCTACTTCAAAGTTTCGGAAGACGACAGCAGATTTGCAATTTGCAACTTGAGTGAGCTCAAAATTTCACGAGGAGGCACCATTATTCAAAATTACAACACTTCAAATTGAATTTATAACCTGAAAACAAGATATACAAAGGAACACAACACGTATTTAGAAACAAAATCAGCAAAAGCCACTGCGCCTAAATCTACAACTCCCTTCCTTTTCACGTCTTGGGTCATCTGCGGCTGGGAAGTAACGGTCAAATTCTGTCGATAGCGAAGCTAGGTGACCGCGAACCAGCTGGGATAAGCCTCAGTTTCTCCCAAAATCCCAGCTAATGTTTGGAACATGTCAAATATGCCCCTGTCCACTCGCCGTCCCCACAGTTCCAGTTTGGCTTTGAAAGCAGACACTTTATCTGCCAACTTGAAGACAGTTGTCATTCTCCCCTGAAGTGACAAATTGAGTTCATTGAGCAGGTTGAAGATGTCACACAGGTAAGCGAGTTTTGCTAGCCACTCCTCGTCACTGAAGTGTGCTGCCAGTGGTGACTTTCTTTCTGAAAGAAATCTCTGTACCGGCTCTCTTAACTCAAAAACCCTGGCCAGGGATCTCCCCCTTGATAGCCACCTGACTTCAGTGTGTAAGAGAAGGTTTTGTAATCTGCATCCATTTCCTCGCAAAGCTGCTCAAACAGACGTGAGTTAAGGGCGTGTGCTTTGATGTGATTGATAACTTTAATAACGTCACTCAATACGCTGTTCAGATCAGGTGACATTTTTCGGCTAGCCAGAATTTCTCTGTGTATGACACAGTGTGTAGACTGGCATTCAGGAACAACCTCTTTGACTCGGGTAGTGAAACCAGACAGCCGTCCAGTTATAGCGGCAGCCCCGTCTGTGCATATTCCAACACAGAATGACCAGTCCAGTTTGCCTGACATGTAGTCATTCAACGACTTGAAAAGTTCTGCCCCAGTTATGTTAGTTGGCAGCGAAAGCGCACACAACATATTGTATCCTCATGCACATCATCTTGAAATATATATTGCACATAAACCAGCAGTATTGCCTTGTTTTCGACATCGGTAGACTCATCGACCTGGATAGCATACCATGGTGACTCATTAAGTCGCTCCAACAACTGTGCTTCAATGTTCTCTGCTATTTCATCATTTCTCCTTGAAACTGTGGTAGCTGAAAGAGGAACCTGTGCCACCTGTTGGGAGAAGCAGCTTCTCCCAACATTTGTAGAGGTGGTGGCTCTCAGCACTTGCTTCTGTCCCGCTTGCTCGTGTTTTTTTCTCTCAAAAAACTCAACGGGCTTGTCTTTAAGTGCAGGGTGCTTGGACTCAAGGTGCGGAAGCAGTTTTGAGGGCTTCATTGCCTCATTAGACAGCTTGTCTCCACATATCACACACAGGGGGCTTGGAGCATGCAAATCATCGGTCGCAATAAAGCCATATTTTAGGTACGACTGGTTGTATTTCCAATTGAAGGAAGCTTTCTTTTTTTTTGGTCTCTGCCTCTGCTGTCTCTGCGTTATCATCATCATTAGGTCTCCTTTTATCTCCCTCCTTCCGAAGAAACTCTCAAGTGACGTTTGTTTTTTACTCATGTTTTTTAGCTAGCTAGCAGTGGCTGCAACGTGCACATAGTAGGTCAGCGGGTGATGACCTCGCGTGGGTGTGTGTATGTGTTGTGGGCGTGACAGGGGTGAGGTAAGGTGTGTGTATGTGTTGTGGGCGTGACAGGGGTGAGGAAAAGTGCAGCACACACAGACCATGCCAAGTGCAATGTAATTATTACCGCACAAATAGCCTATAATGTTATATGTTTATTATTCAGGTTTTAAAAAACTTTTAAATTTCTTTTTTGCCGAAACATATTGTTTCCTCGCGGCCCGGTAGCAAATGCTTTGCGGCCCGGTCCCGGTCGGTGGCCTGGTGGATGGGGGCTGCTGGTCTATAGCCCTGCATTTCCATGCTGTATCTTGCTGTTACACTAGAACGATTATATTTATTATTATCTCTATTATATTTAGGCTACTAATCGTTAACTCGTTGCTTTCAGTTAATTGTATGGTGTTGTGCCTTCTGTGCTCTACCTTCAGATGGCAGCCAAAACAAACGGGCACGTTTGACATGTTCGATGAGATTGTAGAGGAGAACAGTCCTATGGCACAGAGGACGAGCAGAGCAGGTTGCTGGATACCTCGCAGAGCCCACCATACCTAGAAAGGAACGCGCACTCGGATACTGGAGTGCCAATCAAAACAGTTTCCCAGCTCTGGCACAGCTGGCACGCAAGTACTTGTCTGTCCCATCCACAAGCATCGACAATGAGAGACTGTTCAGTGCTGTGTGATAGATGAAAAAAGGAACAGACTGACTTGTGAGAAGGCAGAGATGCTTTTGTTGGTCAAAAAGAACCTGCCACTTATGTTAAAGAAGTAGGCTACATTAGGACTATGCCTACTGACAAAAGGAATATAGTACTGAAAAAAGGAATATACTGTGAGAGAGTATTTGTCAATGAAACCTGCCAATACGTTAAAGAATATGTTGGTACTGGTGATGTCTTAACCTAACCTGTTTACTTTTTCTTTTACTTGTGTTACAAGTGGTTTTGAATTCATTTCACTATGTTGCACACAGAAGAAGCTATAATGTGAAGTTGTGATGTTTCAGAAACCTTTTTTTGGCAGGTACCCCTATACTGAGGTGTGAATATGCTGTGAATCCATTTTATATGTAAAATTCATGTTGTGTTAATGTTTACATGAGGTTTAGGCTGTTCTTCGGAGGACAGAAATCAGAATGCACTCGTGAGCTTTCCAAAGCAGTTGTGTTTATTACAAAAACTACTGTATTGTGGATTATAATGAGCACTTTTTTGCAAACAGATTACTGCAACTCTATTACATGGGGTTTGTTGCTTTACAGTGTTCCTGTGTAAATACTAAATAAATGCAGGACTTCGTTACATCGCTTGTAGTGTTCAGTCATAACACAGGTAACACTGAGGTTGACAGTACTATCGGTATTGGTATCGGCATATTTTTAAATTCACTATCAGTTATCGGTATCGGCCCATAAATTTCCTATCATACCATCCCTAATTTCTACCCATGGTCAATAAACCCAGTCTGTCCCCAGCAGCAGTCCAAACTGCAGACTCAACCCAGTCATACATACTGTATACGTTTGACTTGAAACACCAGTGAGGCACTGCCGAGGTTGTTGTAAACAGCAGAGCTGGGGACTTGAGACTTGAGTAGGACTCGAGTCACGAAAATGGAGACTTGCAACTTGACTTGGACTCGCCTGCTGTGAGACTTGACTTACGTGAGACTTGGTGCTTTGAGACTCGAGTCTCTGGAGACTTGAAAGCAAAAATTATGTCAGATTCTAAAGGCTATGATGAATATTCATTGAATGCATTGCTTGTTTGTTGCGCCGCTGCTGGATGCATATAGGGCAAAACACTGCATTATTATTATTATCTATTCCTCGGTTTAGTGCTGTTAATTCAGCAGCCCATCAGTTAACACCGCTAGACCCACCAGGACTTTCACTGCTGATTGTCCATTTCGCTCCCCGCTTTAGATCCCTTTATTACGGATCGCAAATATCTGTTGAATATCCAATATCTTTCTAACTCAGTCAAAATATAAATATTACCCTAGATCGTATATTCCAAACGTTATGGCCGCAGACACCGAGGCTAATCGCAACGAGTTGAGCCGTCCATCCCATCTAGTAGTGCTGACCCAACCTCATACTTTTTAGGAAACCCTGCTGTCATTTAAATGTCAGTTATTGGAATTCCACTTAAAAGAGAAAACCAAACTGAACTATGCTGAATGGATTGAACGAAGGCAAATCCACGGTTCTACAAATTCTGGATGAATGAATGAAATGGAACCCTTTTATAACCGCCAATTTATTTCCAGACTAACATAATTATCCATTATCATCATATTCAAACTTGTGACATTCATTTTCAACTGGAAACGTTTTTTATTTGTTTTACTGTATGCCTATATCTCTTCAACAGCAACCATGCTCGTGCAACAACCATGCTCCGATCTCTTTCATCTTTGATTTTTTTTCTCACAAGAAATGGCTGGTAAGAAGCTTGTGTTGCTGGTGATAATAATTAGAATTTAAATTCTAATTAATAAAAAATCTCTAATTAATCACCAAATTAATTGTCATATTATCAACCAAAATAGTTTTATTTGAAACACTGATTGTGAATGTATCAGTGTCAGCTTTTATTTATCTGTGTCCACTTTTACTATTAAGACTTGAGACTTGACTTGGACTTGCACCCAAAGACTTAAACCCAGCTCTGGTAAACAGCGGACCAGTCAGAGCCGCTTTGCTCATGCTCTTCGGTGCTAGCACTAGCATCAATGCAACACATGTCAACTTGACCTTGGTCATAATGAACTGGATCACTGTTTTGTCTTTTGTTTGGGAAACAAACCCAGGGCCTGGAGAACCATCAGGCTCAGGAGCTGTGGCAGCATTTGGCTCTTTTGTAAAAAAATATTTTTTTCGTTTCATGGTTGTGTGGTTGTTTATTCGTATATGGTTGCATGGCAAGTGGGTATGACGATTTATTTCAATTGAATTTAATTCCGAGCATGGTATTGAACTCAACTACTGAACTTTTAATCATGTCTACACCTTCTTATAATACATCCATGGTCTATCCTCATACTCCTTTTCCCCCTGAACTCTTCCCTCCCGGGCAAAATAAAATAAACGCTGTCAAAATAAAAGTCCCACACTGGCTAAAAGTAAAGTTTAAAATAAAATGCTTCTTGGGGCTGTTAGAGTCTAGCCACTTATTTTAATTTTATTCTTTGTTCATTTAAATGTATGGGAATGAAACTGTTTCTTTTAGGTTTGGTAAAAGATATAATTTTTTTAATCCAGCTTTAAATATATCAGTGTGGAATTGCTCAAGGAAGGAGACGGGGAGACGGAGTAGAGTCGGATCTCACTTTAGTTTTCCACTTTCAAAGTAACGTTAACCATTCAGTAACAAACCGGTCACATCAGCCCCCGCGCCCGTGCCGCGGGGGCATGGCCAGTACAACCGGCCCGTCCAGGTCCAGATGGGCAGGCTTGAGACGGTCCACCGAGACACGCTCCGGCCTGCCCCCCATGTCCACCACAAAGTTCTTACGCCCCGCCTCCAGTACGCGGAAGGGCCTGTCGTAGGGGGCTGCAGAGGGGTACGGTGGCCGTCGTGGCGGATGAAAACGTACTTGGCCGACGGCAGATCCTTGGGGATGTAGGACTGAGGGAGGCAGTGGTGAGATGGAACCGGAGCAAAGGCGCCGTCGCCGTCCCGGGGCACAGTCCGTTGTGTGGCAGCAGACCAGGGAGCAACGGCGTCCGGGAGAAACTCCCCTGGGACCTGCAGCAGCTGGCCATAAACCAGCTTGGCAGACGAGGAGCGGAGGTCTTCCTTGGGGGCTGAGCAAAGGCCCAGCATGACCCACGGGAGGCGGTCAACCCAGTTGCTGTCCGTGAGGCCGGCGCGCAGAGCAGCCTTCATAGAACGATGAAACCTCTCGCACAGCCCGTTGCCCTGCGGATTGTACGCCGTGGTGCGGTGGAGCTTCACCCCCAGGCCCTCGGCAACTGCATCCAGAGCTCGGACGTGAACTGTGGGCCCCTGTCGGAGGTGAGGTCGGCTGGCGTGCCAAAACGGGCCACCCAGGACCCAATGAACGCCCGGCCCCCTCAGCAGACGTGGTCGATGACAGGGGCACAACCTCCGGCCACCTGGTGGTCCTGTCCACCATGGTGAGGAGGTGAGTAAACCCGCGGGAGGGGGGAAGGGGGCCCACCAAGTCCACGTTCACATGATCAAAACGCCTCCCGGGCACCAGAAACGGCGCCAAGGGAGCCTTGGTATGACGGTGTACCTTGGAGCGCTGGCACGCCACGCAGGACCCGGCCCACGACCGGACGTCCTTCTTGAGGCCAGGCCAGACAAACTTGGCTCCCACCAGTTTAGTAGACGCTTTCGCGCCGGGATGGGAAAGGCCATGGATAGCGTCAAAAACGCGGCGCCGCCAGCCG
>OMNO01015112.1:3683-16183 GCA_900303215.1 Trachyrincus scabrus | reverse complement strand
CCATCGATGCTGCCCCGTAGCCAGGATGCACATAATAATATATAATGGAAAGCAGAAGTACCACTGTTCACTGTCTTATTTGTGTCTAAATGTACTGCGTTTAAGTCCAGTAGATATTTGAAGGCACTTTTGTATAGCCAAAAGTAGGTGTTTACTTCCTCTTGTCTTCAACGTTGTGTATCTAAATGACAGTGTCGTCTATAATCTAAACTCAGGCTTTCAGAGTGGTTTCCAAAAGATAATGGGTCGAGCAAATAGCCAAATTACTTTCCTTTCGTCACAGGTCCTATCCAATAGGTATATTTTATGTGATAACACAAGATGTTAATGTAGTTACATTTCGTCATTCTCGTCATTCTTTATTCAACAATAATTCACTGTATATAAATCATTAATATAAACATACAGTTTGATTTATTTTTCATCTCGAAAACAGAATGTATGGAGAGAAGAGGCTGGTAATATGTATCATGGATGATGCAGAATTGTAACATGTTGTCCGCATCGCCGTGTACAGTTGTAAAAGGTCGCCATCTAGTGGTTATAATGGAAACTGCAGGTGAAACACTGGGATTTTTTTCTTTTGCGATGCATTTTCAAGGGGAAAGAGAGGTATACCTCTGACTCGCAGCTTTGGGATGTTAATCCAATGCCATATGGGAACATAGGTCTGTATTATTTATTAGTAGTCTAGGGCTAAGGCTAGAGGGTGGTGACCAATGGACACCACTTCACAGTGCACAACAATGCTGTTAGTGTTTTTCAAGAGATGAACTGAAGGTGACTGTTAAAGGGTATATTTCGTGGTGGTTTTGTTGCGTGAATGTGTAGGCAAACACTGCCATTGTGGCAGCCTCCCATTGGATGTCTCAGAGAGCAATTGTAGAGAGTGGAGTGTTGTTTAACACTGCTGATTGTAACTTTCGTGTAACTTTCACGCTCTCACACACACACATACACACACACACTCTCACACACTCTCTCTCTCCTCCATATCACTGATAAACTGGCCAGGTTTAAATGTATATGTGTGTATATATATATATATTATATATATATAATAGATTTTTGTGAATATCTGCACCAGATGTAAAAAACCAAGCCTGTGGGAAGCCTACTCTTCACTGTATTGTTTTACCCAAGAAATACATACTTATTTAAACTTGATTTAACTCAGGGTATAACCTCGCTGAACACACATCACATGCTGTTTTATAGCAGCACCCTACTGAGCACCCTACCATGCACCCTACCATGAACCCTAACATGCACCCTACCATGCACCCTAACATGTACCCTGACATGCACCATAACATGCACCCTAACATGCACCCTACCATGTACCATAACATGCATCCTAACATGTACCCTGACATGCACCCTAACATGTATCCTAACATGTACCATAACTGTACCCTTACATGTATCTTACATGCACCCTAATATGTACCCTAACAGTCTCCCTAATATGTACTCTAACATGCACCCTAACATGCTCCCTACATGCACCCTAACATGCTCCCTAACATGTACCCTACACATGACCCTAACATGTACCCTAACATGCTCCCTAACATATACCCTAAAATTCACCCTAACATGCTCCCTACATGCACCCTAACATGCTCCTTAACATGCACCGTAACATGCACCCTAACCCCATTTGGAGAAGACACTATCAGAGAGGGAGGGAGAGCCCTTGTGAGTGTGCTGGAACACCTTTCATGCTCCTCTTCAAGTTATGACTTATTCAAAACACAAGGAAACGTCTTTGTAATTTGTTTCTTCTCTGACAGCACAATTTTAAATGAAAGGCTCTATTTGAATCCATGTGTTATAACTTATTGTGGAATTTGACGAGCCATTCTCCGGTTCTACCAGCTATGATTCAAATGAGAATGCGGGAGGTGATATTTCATGAATATATGCAAATATAAGGTCATGCCATCGGCAGCGTTTCATGTTTCATGTCCTCACGTCGTCGTGATCGTGGGTTCAACTCGACACACAATATTGTGTTTTAGTCACACTCTGTTTTGTATGGAATGTACTCACTCATAGTCCTTTGTATACTGCTGTAAAATGTATGCTATTCTATGTCTTTGATATTCTCTGTAGACTGGAAGTGAAGTAATGGACCATGTTTTCTCACCTTTGGTCTGTTGGCCACCACAAAGTCCCATGAAACCAGCATTCAACTTTAATTGAAAAATGTTCTCTTTACAAAATGGTGCCATTGAAACAGCCTTTCATGACGATGTAAGGAGAAGGGATTTTAATCACATTGTACCTAATTATGACGTTTACATGAATATATTATAAATCCATAACAACAGGTATGAATGATTTTCATCATGGTCTTGATACTTATTTTGAATTTTGTTTTTAATAAAAAAATATGTTTTTATCTTGTAGATTGTATAAAGATTAATCTAAACAAAGATATGTAAAAAGAAAATACTAAAACTAAATAAAAAACAAAGTTGGCATGCTGCTTAGATGAGACAAAAATTTAAAACAGCAATATTTATCAAACAAATGGAGAATTTTAAATGCAAATAAGAAAATCCAATCTGTATTGAGATATACCCACATGTGTTTATGCAATAAAAAAACTTGTTTTGATACAAACTAAGTCAAGTTTAATTGAACCTGCGTTATACCCACACCCAGGGGTTTTTAACACATTTTAGTAAAACCTGGAAAGGTATACATAAGAAGTCAGGAGATAAGTGCAATATATACTCCTACATACACATAAGCACATACACTGTTGGAACCAACACACAGCATTGTTATATGGACTACATGTTCCACCTACTGTAACTATCACAGGTCTGGGACTGTAGTCCTGTTTCCTGAGTGTTAAAAAGGGTTAGGGTTAAAAATGGCAGTAAAAACCTGAGATGGCTGAGTGTAGCATGTCTTGAGGACATGAGAAGGGACACCGTCTGGGCCAGCAGCTTTCCGAGCCTTAACCCTTTTAAAAGTTTTACACACGCCTCTGTCACCTGTAGATCGACTTCATCGGGTGGGCACTGTGCTGCTGTCACTGGGTCCAAGTTATGAGCTTCAAAGCAGGCACGAAAATGGTTACGTTCGTCTGGGAGAGAGGCAGAACTGTTGGTGGCCAAACTGTAGGACTGTTGTGTCAAGTGCTGCAGTTAAGCCATGATTGATTGATTGGTTGGTTGGTTGATTGGTTGGTTGGTTGATTGGTTGATTGATTGGTTGGTTGGTTGGTTCAAGTCATCTAAAACTGTCTCTTATTTATGCCTTTTTTTGTTGGATTTACTTTCCCTAACCCTAATTTAATTTCAATAACTAGTAATTACTATATATAGATAACTAATAACTAGTAGACACTTGTGAAAGGCTGGTAGGCTACTTGCCTTTTCCAGAACACTAGACATGACAGATAGGTTGAACATTGACCTAAATTGACCTTGATTGACCAAAAACCTGATCATAGCGCTAGAGATTCTAATCATGGTGATTCACTGATTGGACACATTTGGCGGTACGGCCCTCTCTAGCGATTGGTCTTCAGACAGAGAAATGATAGTGAGTTTAAATTGGACTGAATGTGTATGAAGTGACTGAACAGTGACGGTTATTTACACTAATCTTGGATCTTTTGAGAAAGAGGAGACATCTGTAAAATCACAGAGGTGGAGCCGTGACTCACAGATATCCAGAAGGATTTTTTTACATTTTACTATTCACTGTTTGTAATTGATTATTACTTTATTTGTTTCGTAGTTTAGAACAATTCCAATAAGTTGGTATGTATTACAGTATATGAAACACAAGCTCCACTCCTGGGATCTCAACAAAGGAATGGATAATGGAATCATCTCCAAGCGTCTTTACTTGCTTCTGAACGTTTTACTCAGATCTAAATTTCCACCTACTTGCTAGAATCTCACTCCTGGGTGAGGCTGGTGCGGTGCCTAAGGGCTGCCTACAGAAACTGGTTTTCTCCCTGTGAAAGTAGGGTTGGCTCTCATTGTTTAAAGGCACATGATTCACTGTGCTGCCAAGCAAACAGTGTCGGAAATTAAATTGTCATTTTAGGTCACAGACACGAGGTAAGTCAAATAACTTCACTAAAATCTAAAATGTGTGCTTCAAATAAGTTCTGCTTGTTTTCATTTGGATTGCATATGTGGCTCTGCGTTTTCAGGAAACTCAAGCTTTCAGTCACCTAACAACACCTGAACAAACGCCCTCCGGGTGTCTTCACAGTCTTAGATATGGAGCCCAGAAACGTGATTGACAATTCAGATAAGGTAACAATGCTGCAAGAATAATTACAAACATTGTCCAAAAAAAGACCAGAGCCAAACTCTATCATCCAACGTATATATATATATATATATATAAAGGAAAGGAAAGATTTTTGTTTGGTTTTATCACACCCAACCCATATACAGTATATTCAGTCATTAATCGATCGATTAACATTTGGATAATCAATTATCAATCAATTAGTCAAGTAACAACATTAAACATTTGATGCTTTAGTTTCACAAATGCACATATTTGGTTGCTTTAGATCAATTATTATTATTATTATTATGAATCATGGTGGTGAAGTTGGCAGAGTGCATCCTAGCGTCGGTGGTGGAGGTGATCCAGAGGAGCTGTGAGAGCGAGGAGCAGGCCCTCCGTGTGCAGACGGCCCACTACTCTGACATCACTTCCTTCATGCGCTACACACAGGTCGTGGAGCACTACAAGCGCCACTGCTTCGACTGGACCTCTTCCGAGGTGGGTGTTCCACACACACACACACACACACACACACACACACACACACACACACTGCTCTATAGCAGGGGATCCCAAACTTTGACATGCTGTGACCCACCTGTGGAGCTTGGTTTGGCCCAGGACCCAGAACCTAGGACCCACCACATATTGGTACATTCTTACCATTACCATGTCAAAAAAGTGAGATCATTACGATTTCTCAGTGTATATTGTTCATCGATGCAGTGTTCCTCTTTTCAGTCTTCAAACATGCTAATGTTCAAATGCATGTTTATTTTTTAACAAAATGTTCTGGAAAATATTGGAATGTCTCTTCTATCGTTGTCTGAAGCATGCTGGATGACTCTGTTAGAAGAACACTGCATGATTCATATATCAAAAACCTATTCAATTGTTTCCATAAAAGTCCATCTCAAATGTCCATCACAATTTAGAAGAACCCCAAATTATTTCTTAAATGTTGCTTGCTTTACCTGACGAACCAATCCAAGAAAAACCAAAGTATTCATTTTGTAATGAAGAAATGCAACCACATATTTGCACTTCTAAAGCAATAAGGCAAAAAATAAATTGCCATAGATGACATGATTAAGTATCAATATTTTGATCATTCGTGTTTCGACTATCAACTAATGATCCAGCACTACACTGAATTGGTTCTCAGTATTGAAAGCTGTGCTTCCTTACTTTCTCCTCAGAATGACAACCTATTTCTGTCTGAACAGTATTCCATGGCCAAGGAGTATTTGCACCTATTTGTCGGCCTTTCTGAAGAGAAGATTCCAGTAGAGCGGTATGGTCCCTTCCTTCACCTTGTCTTTTATAATACTCTGGATGAGCAGCACTGCAGTGTCCCTGTGTAGATGTTTGTATCACCAACGTTACTCCTATTTACCACCTTATCATGGATCCAGAGAATTCATGATGGGCCAAGAATGGGATCTGTCCCTTCTTTCCTTCTTGACAGTGCTCTGGTTTTTATGTACTCACTAATTTTATGTAACCACTGCTTTTCCCTCATCTTTTTCTGCAATTACAAACACAGCATTAAGAGAGCCATAGAGGAAGTCGGCAGACATTTGAAGAGATAACCATCCATAGGATTTGACCAGAAGGACGGCCCCTTTTGAAGACCGAAGAAGAAAACAAATTCTTGCCCTCATGTGATCCACTTCCACCAATCAGAATGACAACACACGCAGCTTGGCGCAAAACATCTCTTTATTCTGAGGGATTTGTAACAAGAGTGCAGTATGACACACACACACACACACACGCACGCGAGCACGCACACACATTTAAAAGAGAAGAATAAATGACAGACATTAGGCTTTCTGGCCTGACATCATCCCAGGTAACAAGCTGTGGATCTTGGCCTAAAATCAGACTAAATTTTAGGTTGTTCATTGATATGAAAATACTGTTGATGGTTCTGTGAATAACTTAATACTTGGGTGTGTAATACTGAAACATAGTAGCACTAACAAACTGTGCAGGGTAACTGCATGTTTGCATTACAATGACCACAAATGTGATTAAATTATTCCAAGAGTTATTATTAAAATACCATAAAAAGGCACTGTAAAACGTGTTACCAAAGTCATAACAATAACTTCTGAAAGTTGTCTGTTTAATTTAATTAAATAAATATTTTAAAAGTGTGTGTGACAAAATGATTAAATGTTTAAAAGTGTGTGATGTCGTCTGGACCTACAAAGATCTGCAAGTCTTCCCTACGATCCACTTCTGGCTCTTTTTGGAAATGGTGGCACCACAGCCTCGAATGTTGATAATGGCTCTATGACAACAGTTCAAGTTGAAAGCTGATTATCAGTATGCTCTTGTAGGTCCAACACTAAAAGTACTAGAGAAACAGGTACAAACAGTGTGTATGTGTGTGCGAGAGAGAGAGAGAGAGAGAGAGAGAGAGAGAGTCAGCAGCACCCAATGGGGAGTTTAAAAAAAAATAAAAAGTTCCCAAAAATAAAGGCTGGATGGATTCTGAATGGATTTAGCCCAAAAGCAGATGAGAGATGTAACGCGAGTGAGCATGTCCATCTCAGAACTCGGTGCGTGGGTAAGTGTAGTCTTGGTTTCCCAGGAGACTTTCGCTGGGCTTGACGAAGACGCCCTCCATAGCCTTCCAGAGGCTGTGTGGGCCAGGACCCGTCATGGCGTGCACCTCTCGCTGCCCGTGGATGGGCCGGCCGTACTGCTCGCCCGTTACCGACAACAACGCCTCCGTGGCCCTGTGGCGGAAGCGGACCGCCTCCTCGCGGCTCCACACGGACCCCCCGCACTGAACAGTCCACTCGGCCAGGTGGTCTCCTTCGCCTTCCTCCCCGAACGCGCTCACCTCCTGAAGGGCAGGGATAGTGAGCAAAGGTGGGCAAAGCTTTGGGTGAAATTAAATTAAAAGCTCCAGAAAGCTGTATTAATATTTACCACAAGGAATTGTGTTTGCTTTTCAATTGGAGCACACGTTTTTGTCATTTTCTTATGTTTATCCTGAAGCAAGCAGATACAGAAATATGGTATTTATGGGGATATTGTCTGAGAAAAACCTACCTGGTTAGAAGACAGCGGGGAGGCAAAGTAGTGACTGTGCAGGTTTCTGCGAGTGTTGACATGAGTGAGGCGGATGGTTTGCCCGCATTTCACAGGAGTGCCACGGTCGCACGCGACATCACTCGTCCCCCGTACGCTCCAGTAACTGTTGCTGTCCTCCGCCGAGGAGACTCCAGTGACCGACTGCTGGCCGCTACCTGGCCCGCAATTAAGGTCAACGTTAACATTTGTACTGAGCAGAACTTAAACATGTCAACCCGACACACGTTTCCTCACATGAAGAATAATACTTTTGAATAAACTTTTGGTCAGCATAAAAGAAGGACGCTCAGCCATGCCAGCGTACAAAACGAAAATGAAAATATGGAGAGACAAACACCGACAATAAGTAGACATCTCATTGATTGCAAATTTGGAAACTCACCAGAACCGTAGCGTACGTCGTGCGAATGTAGTCTTACATTATGCTTTGTGTTTAATAATTTAACGACAGAACCGCAAGTCACAAAGCTAAGCTCGGTACCGGATGAAATCCGACATAAGCAAGACAACAATAGATAGATGAACGGAGAGTACGAGGAGAAGGCTGGAGCGGTTCCCATGCCTGCTCCGCCACCGATCGCCACCCAATGCCTCCTGGCTCTTCTGCTACGTCATCGAAAAAGTACATTTGTCCGGGGAATTAATAACAGCGCCCCCTTCTGGCCTGGCATAACCACTGCAGGGAGCGCTCAGTTTGTGTTTACATGTTTACCACAATTTGGTGTTTGAATTGTAGCTGTTGCGTCAGTGTTTTGTAGTTTAGATTTTGTCCTTTACATTTAACAAGTTATTTAGGTGAAACGTAATGAGGAATATAAGTATTGGACTACAAGAGTGCATCACCACGGTCGTCCGACAGGGGGCGTGTGTGGTTGCTCTTGACAAGGTGCATGTCCCCATCTGCATCCCGGAATTGTCATCACGCCATTTTTTACAAGTAAAAGCATAGGGTAAAAGCTCCTTGTTACCCAAAACACAACAACACATTCAATTGCATCATAAAACATTGGTGGAATATACAAACAAAAAGAAACGTAAGTTAATTTTCACAGATCGAGTACGCAAACTCAGACTGCAGTAGAGACAACAAGCAGCAATGTTGAGATGGTAGATGTTGTTTTCTCCAGGCTAGGCTAACATGCTAACATGCACTGGTGTTGTCCCAAGTTCGCTCCGAGGCCTTGTTGTCTTTCAGTAAAATAGATAGTTGAGTAGTATGTCTGGTTTTAGTCGGTTTGTTTAATTGACTCACTGACTAAACTCTGTGTATAGGGTTAGAACTTTATAATTATATACACAGTTGCTTGTAATCTGGCGACTGCAAAGGTAAGTGTTGCAGCTTCGGAAGGCTAACAAGGCTAGTAGCCGATTTGCTTTCGCAATGAAGGCAAACTGTTGACACGTTAATGCTAACAAGCTAAGCTAATTGTAGTTGGATAACTCTTTAAGTATCATAACAATAATATGTGGGTTTTATGCGCTTTGGTTGTCCAGCAGCCATTCTACTAGTTATTCTGAGAAAACATCTAAACTGGTGGTAGCTAGTTATGCTATGCTTTTCCAGTGACTTCTTACAAGTTCCCTACAGAATCTAATTTAATATAACATTAACATCGACTGCTATAAAGGGTCGGACGTCTTACAATTTACACATACCCATATTCGATCTAGTCTCACGCTGTTACACTATTATGGTGAAGGTGCATGCATGCATGTAATTGCATGGCCATCATACCTCAATATTAGGTGTGTACGCTCTGCTTCTACTAATACAACGAGTAGGCTTTCCATGGCAGTATTTGGTGAACTTGAGTAGTTGTAGTGTTGATTATAGTAATGTATTTTCTTTCATAATGAGGATATCTATAGCCAGCGCCCATCTGTCATGATTGGAATATTGTATACCATTTTGTTTGTAGCCCATGGCAAAATACACCCCAACTGCTGTTGATAACTGATACTTATAGAGCATGCTGTACTTATTCCATCCTCAGGACCCCAAAGTATGTCAGACTTCATTGAGAGTGAAGCTGAAGAGTCGGAGGAGGAGTTAGAAGAAAAAGACCTTAAACCCAAAAAGACCCAGAGGTTTTTGGAAGATGACGGTAAGGTTGTCTGATATTTCTCAGTGTGCATTAGTGTTGGCGTGTGATGAGATGTGATCTAATTCATGCCCTTCACCTATCAGATGAGGAGGATGAGGAAAACACAGAAGATCAGGATGAAAGAGGGAATTTAAGAGGGCTCATCGACGATGGAGAAGAGGAGGAGGAAGAAGAAGGAGGGAGCCGGAGCGGAGCAGGCAGTGACTCGGATGAGGAAGTCAGACATCGACGCACGAAGCGCAGTAAGTTTTATCTGCGTGGTGTGAAGGGTTATGGCAATCTCTATGGGTCAGGAACCGACACCGAAGGTGGATTTTAACAAAGCATAAACCGCTCTGTGAGCTTTCTCTATTGTTTGATCATGCTCATCTGTGTGTTACATTTCATTTAAATTATTGCAAGTGTATCTGTGCAAGGATATGTGTTGTGCTTGCACAAATATCAATTCCAATACCTTCTTTAACTCATGCCCCAACAGTACATGTCCTAACTGTCTAATTTAGGGAAAGATTCGGAAGTAATGGAATGACAATCTTGATGTTAAGACTGTTAACATCTTTAGAGAAAAGATCATTAAAAAGCAATTCAAAATATAAGAGATGGTGGAGAGGACACCAAGTGAAAATGACACATAGTCCTAGAATAGCAACGGCAGGCAATCTGTTTTGTAATCGATTCATCCCTTGCTGATTCATGACAGAAGTGTGAAGCAGTTCTCATCTCCCAGCAAATATGATCCCACGCTTTTTTGCCTGGCTTGTGAATTGAAGTGATCCCAGCTTCAATTTTGATAACATCACTCATTTTATTGAACATGTCAGCAAGAGATAACAGTTGCATAGCTATTTGGTTCCACTGGTTATTTTAAAACAGGCATTGTAAAAATTGGCATGCTGTGTTTTGTAGAGCAATTCAACCACAGCTGTATAAGATTGCTTACTAAAATGAAACATACGCCATCACTGCAGATAGCCATGTGACGACACTGCTTGCAGCCCTTTTCTACATGGCTGTGACTAATAGGCATGTCTTCATAAATAAGTGTTTGTGTTCTTCAGAGTCTCCTCTCTGACTGTAATAGAGACTGATCCTGAAAGCTGATGACTCATCTTTCTCCACGCAGGCTACGACGACTATCTGGACGACGACGATCTGGACCTCATTGAGGAGAATTTAGGGGTCAAAGTGAAACGAAGGGTAAGGACCTGGGCTGCTCTACCACTCTTATGACGCTTGCCTTCTGGGTGACCGGCGTTCAGCGTTTCATCAGAAACCACTCTCCCTCCGCAGAAAAAGAAGTATGAGCGCGTCAAGATGATGGAGGACGACGAGGAGGACGACGACGGGAAGGACCTCATCGCAGACGAGATCTTCACGGCGGACGGCGACGGCGAGCTTGAGGAAGGGGAGACGGTGGACGTGCCGATTCACCATCCCGACGACGAGGAGGGGGAGGACGAGGAATCAGGTGGAGACACACATCCAGACAGTTTAGCAGAATGTCCTAGAAAGTAATGATGTTCTTTCATGTATTGATCCTAATAGACCACTGATAACACTGTTTTTTAACCTCCCCATGTCCACAGACATTGATGATTTCATTGTGGATGACGATGGCCAGCCCATCACTAGGGGCAAAAAATTCTCCGGCTACACGGATGCGTAAGTACTGCAGTTATTACTATGTAATGTAGTATTTTGTGCTTTGATCCTGTCAGTGCAATAATATCCTTAACGCAATATGAGGCGATGGCCTTAGAGTTTGTAACAGTGATATAGCTTCAGGGCTATACGCTGACTTTTTCTCTGCGAATACTGTGCTCCTAAGTTGACATTTTTAGGGGCACAGTCCACAAAAGTAGGGGCACAACAAAAATAAAATAGGCGCAGAGTCAAAGTAGAGGGATAAATAAGAGTTTATTTCACTCTTACAATAAAGAACAGTTATATTTGGCTGCTGCCATTTCTATTTAAGTGATAAAGCACAACTCTCTGTACCAGTGCCTATCATCATTCTCAAACAGATTTTTAAACAGAAACTCAAATCACAACCATATCTGTTATGATTTGATATCTGTTTGGAAAATGAATGTCCAGCAAACGATCCAGGAGACCAAGCTACAAAACCTCCTGGACCGTTTGCTGGACATCCATTTTCCAAACAAGCTTGAATTCTTAATGCGACTGTACTGTAATGCTGTGAACAAGCCACTCCGGTTGGAAGTGTATGTTATACGTATGTTATAAGCTTTACATCACCTGACATTCATGCTTAAAATCTGAACCTATGTGTTGGACGTTACAGGAACTTATTTTAAAAGGGGGAAACATAACAATGTAATAAGTGGAAAAATCACGGCGTTGATGTTCTTCGGTCGCGGACGTGGTAAAAGGGGCTGAACAGATTTGTGAACTACACCTCCCAACTTCTATTGGAATGTGTGAAATGTGATATTGGCGGCTATTTCCTTGGTCAGTCGGCAAACCTATTGTGTGAAAGTCGGTAACGTGATCTATTTTATTTTAATTTAAAAATATAAATTCCACTCGCACATGTGCTCCTAAATGTAAATTCACAATGCACAAGGGAATTTTTAAAATGGCCGCACTGTAGCGCCCTGTATAGTTTACAGGTTTGCATTACAGTAATGTGATCCAAATGCTTTTCTGTTCATATTAGGCCCTTCCAGCTGAATGTAATGAATGCCAGCTCCGTCATACACACAATGATTGTTTCTTTATTCTCTTCAAGTGCAAAGGATTAAATGGTTATTACTGAAATACTGATGGTTCATATAAAAACCGCAATATCGCCACATTGTCAGTGCATTAAAGCATTAGATTTAACATCTTTAAATGTACTGCCTTTTTCTGCCCTTTTCTGTTTGGACCTACAGCGCCCTCCAGGAAGCCCAGGAGATCTTCGGCGGCGACTTTGATTTCGCCGACTTTGACGCGGACGCATACGAACAGGGCGAGGAGGAAGAGGAGGACCAGGACAATAAGCAG
>OMNO01015109.1:0-12066 GCA_900303215.1 Trachyrincus scabrus | reverse complement strand
CACCTCAACTCTTCCTTTTACGTCAAGTCCACCATCAGCCCAGATGACCAGTTCTTGGCTAGTGGCTCAAGTGACCATCACACATACATCTGGAAGGTTAGATCAACACCATTATAACCATCTTGTAACATGTAATATACATGTTGCCATCGAATTTAGTCGTTTTATCCGACCTTGTATTGCATTCCTCAAGCATTATCGTTTTTTGGTTGTTGTTTTTTCAGCTCTCTGATCCAAAGCTCCCACCTATGCTGCTTCAGGGACATAGCCAGGAAGTGACATCAATCACGTGGAGCCCCACAGACTTTACTAAGGTGAGAAATAAACGTTACTTAATGCATCTTTACACAGATGATATGTACTTGCATAGTGTGTAGCATAGAGGTTTCTTTGTAATAAATGTGTATGACTAATATAACTGCCATCTGTATGTATATGTATACTTTTCTCTCTCCTCTGGAATATTTTTTTTTTTTGTGTGTAGTTTAATCTCTCCTATTCTCTTGGCAGATGGCAACCTGTTCTGATGACAACTCTGTGCGAATCTGGCGTCTGAACCGGGGAACGGATGGAAACAAGTCCACAGTCGGGCAGGCCAATCTTGTGGGATGGGCATGTCCTAAGCCCCCCTCTACTGGCCTAAATGAATTCAGTCCAAGTAAGTACTAAACGTACAGTGGTCCAACTCTCACTGCTATAAAAACAGGAAGTCTGAAGGGTGTTTTCACACCAATCTTAATTCATAATGAAGAATAATGTCTTGTAAGACACTTCATGGTGCTAAAGCATTTGGTTTAATGGAGCATGATCATGGCAATACACACTGGCAGAATTTACCAAGCATCTTCGGGGACACGATGGGTACATGATTCTTATAGGGAAACTTTCACATTGTAGGCACAAACATCAAAACATTTAGGTCTGCTATTAACAAAACAAAGCAGAGTCATGGAGACTGCCGTGGCTGGGAAATGCTAAGTTAATTTGCAATACTCTAAGGGGAAACTACATGTCTGAAGAAGGCAGGACCACTTAAGGCATTTACACAATAAAGAAGTGAAGGCATTTACATGTATGAGACATCTTGTCTATCAGACTTGTTGGCTACAGTGGTGATATAAATGCTAACTAACACAAGACCTTTCAGTTGGAGAGAGGAAGGGAGCCATCTCTGGGTGCAAGGGGAATTATACAAAAGCTTATTAAATTAACTACTACTAGTAATTGAGTAAAGAAGGTTATATCATTCCTGATATTATTGGGATACATTTTCCACGACAATTCATCTCTTAAAATCGAACGTGGGGCTATTTTTCTATTTAAGGGGTATACAATGTATGCTACGTGTAAAGTATCTTTGGGTCCCTTGAAAGGCGCTATAGAAGTTCAAGTTATTATTATTATTATTATTATTATTATTATTACAAATATGTGACTTGACGAGGTCATGATACTTGAAAATATGAACTCTTGTGTGCATCAAACAATCATGAAATCACCCCCAATTCAAAATAACCATTTTAAAAATAACTTTACTTGTACCTTCCCTAAGACACTCCCGTGCAGGAGGTAAGCACGCCCGCCAAGACCCCCACGACGGAGCGCATGGAAGCTTCCCCTCAGCTGGCCGCCTGCGCCCCCAGCGGCGCCAACATGCCGCCATCCTCAAGCACTGCCAAAATGCCGCTGTCCTCCAGCACCGCCCGGGACCCCAAGGTCAACGCCCTGTGCCAGAGAACGCCCACGTCCATCGAAAGCTGGTTGGCTCGTACCCCTGGATCCCCCGCCGCCAGTCCGCCGCTACGGAAGGTGCTGAGCCCGCGCCCTCAGCCGAGCCTGCCGCGCTCTGCCCCTCCATCGGAGCGGCGGGCCAAGCGGCGGCTGGATACCGGAGAGGGAGCGCCGGGGAGCTGCGAGGGCGCCGGGCCGTGTGATTGTGTCGTGGAGCTCTACCCCACGGCCAAGAGAAGCCGACCCCTGACAGGTGTGTGCTGCCCCGCCGGCCGTGGCCAGGATCTGGACCCCCATGCAGAGATGGAGCCCCGCCCGGAGGACTGCGCCAGGCAGGCGCAGCCAACGCAACAGCCAGGAAAGGAGAACTGCTCTCCCGGGCCAGGGGACTGGTTATCCATGATGGGCGAGAGGTTAAAGAAGGGCCAAGGAAGCCCCAGAAGCCCCAGTCGTGCTAAGAAACAAGATGCCAGGACACCAGCGTCACCAGTAAGACCAGGCATATTTAACTACATAAGCCCACTGTGTATGTTTTTATAATAAACTAAACGCTAACTAGGAGAGGAACAAACACTGTTTTCTGATTGGTCACTTGTCAGTTGCCAGTTTGAGCAAATCAGAAGGGCCATTGCATTAACGTTGATTTACCGGAGAGGTTGTCCCTGGGACAAACCGTGTCCATGCAGCCCTGGCTGTCTATTGATTATGCTGTTGGTGAAATGTGTTTATTGATCAGTTACAGTCCATGGTCTTTTTTTAACCTAGTATTTTCTCTTTTTCAGATACTCCAGTCCCCACAAAACGCAAAGAAAATATCTTCATATTTCCAAAGACGGACACTGGAGTGATGTGCATGGACTGCTGTTTGAATTTCTAATCTATTTATATTGTGTGTTTTAAACCACATTCTATGCAACGTGGAAATATCCTTATCCATATGTTTTTTTTATTATAAACTAGGAGTGCATAGAAAATTACATTTAATTATTCTCAAAAATGGATATTGCACTACTAGTCACATCCCAAAGAGGTATGGCGTAGTTCATTTTAAGGCATCCAACCATGTTTTTTTTGCTTTGCAGATTTCTGGCAAATAAATTAGTTGAATATTTGCGTTGTGTTACTAACTTGTAATATTTCAAATTTGCTTGTAGTTGAGGCGGTGGGGGGGGAAACATTGGTGTCCAAATGTATATAATTATTGTCATTCTAAATCTGGCTAAAGCATTCCAATGTTAAATGTAAAAAAAAATCACATTTGTGGTGCATTCTTATTTCCAAATGTACATGTTGTTTATACATTGTTAATATATCATGTCCTTTTTGATTATTTTACATTGTCATTGAACATATTGTTTATAATAGGTCAAATTAACAATGTTTTTAGCTACTTTTTTGTGCTATTTTTAACACAAATGTGTATTTTATTAAATTTAAGAAGAAACAAGTTGGTGTTATTTATTCACTTTTGTCATCTTTAATCAAGGGTCATTCCTATATATTACAATAATAAACCATTCGCTTAATTCGCAAATGATTAGGAGGTAGAACCATGGATGTAACAAGCTGTTTCTACAGACTGCAAAAAGGTCACTATTTGTTTTCACATATCACATGTTTAGTGTTCGTTTAATGTAATCCCATTGGATAAAAAAGTTTAAGGTTTTGAAGGTTCTAATCGTTGATTGGACCACCGAGTTGCCAGTCAATGACGTACAGCTGTCACACTGCAGTCCACCAGACGGTAAAGACAACGGTGGAATTGCAAGGTTGAATGTGCTTTCTACAGTAACAACAGTTCGGTTTGTGTGGTGTACTCGATCTTCTGTAACTACGTCGTTAGTAACTACTATTCGTGCGCTGGGTTTTTGAAAAATCCAAGGAAGTTCTTCCGTATCAACTTTTCTTGGTCACCGAATTACCCAAAGCTGTAAACTATCGTCGTAACGGGCGTTACGTTAACGTCGGCTAATGTTAGCAAGCTAACACTAGCAAGGAACATTAGCTCTCGGCTCCGGACGGTCAGTTGTTGCCGTTAAACCCCAAGCGGGTAACACAACTTTGTGTCTTCTCATGCATGTAATACGTTTTGCAACAGGTAGGCAATTTTTCAGTCATGTTAATGCGGCATATAGAGATAAAAAACGGTTTGTTTTCTCCAACTGAACATTGTGTTCGTCGACTTAGATTGGTTGTTTTTGCGAGTTTTGCTAGTAAATAGCGAGGCTAACGATCGTTTGGCGAGAGTGTCCGAATGCCGCAGGTTTGGGAAACTGTCAGAGCCCAGTCTACATCGACCATGTTGGATCGTACAGAATAGCATCCGATCCGAGGCTTGCACATCGATCGTCGCTTCCACTAATACGCATGGAAGAATACACGAGGACTGCTTCCGTTTGATTTAGTATTTTTTTTTTGTAGTTTAACAAAAGTTCAGCTTTCAGTTCACGTCTAAAAATGTCGGCTATCTCTGCATCAGAGAAAGTGGACGGTTTCACGAGGAAATCTATGAGGAAGGCCCAAAAACAGAGAAAATCCCAAGGGTCTTCCCAGTTCCGAACTCAGAGCGCCCTGGTGGAGCTGTCGCCGCTGCCCCAGCTCAAAGGTACATGTATTCTCCTTTCTTTAACATCCATCTGAAACGACAACGGTGTTGATCATATCTTTTGCCAGCTAAAATACACACCCTGCCGTCGAGTAAGTGACAGGAGGATGTCTTTGACAATCATGTTTGAAAATCAGCGAAGTCATCGAAACTTTAAAACATATTCTCACACTGTGGGTGACCTGTAGTGTTATACGTGTGTCTATTGACGAGACCCATTCCGTTGTAAAATGTTCCAGCTCATATGTCAAAATTAAGCCCTTACTTTGTGTCCATACGCCTTCTGTACCATTATGCTATGTAGGCTACTGCTGTAAATGCTATACTCGACCAATTGGTATGGCTTGCTGTACTAATCTGGCTGTAAAAAGCCCTATCATAGTTGAACACCGTAGGATCATTAGGCCTAATTAACGGCTCGTATTGTATTGCTGTGTATCAATATTCTGTCAATTGTTTTTGACTAGTAATGCATTATTTTAGGCAATTCTGTATGTATGTTACTCATTGTATGGCTACTTATGTTACTTTGATGGTGGACATTATTGCGCCGAGCTAGGTGTATAATATATACAACATTAATCTCAAGGACCAGCCTAAATTATATGAACATTCCTCTTGCACAGTGATCCTATTATTCACAGCATCCTCCTATTACCTAGTTTCTTGTCGACAAGGCTGGACATCAGGTTGGCTGCTTGAGCAGAATTCATTAATGGTGTAACTGAAGTTCAGTCATACAGTGGCAAATTAATGAGGGGTTTGTGTGTGGGAGAGTGAATAACATATCTAGAGTAAAGTGCAAGTGATGTGAGGGCTATTATTAGATGTGTGCCTATTAGCTTGCAAGTTTTCTCAATAACTAGGATGCATCGGCTGTGTGCATATTTGGCTTGTATACTGGTGTGTGCTAGCTGTAGTTGCACATTACAGCACATTGTGAGTTGGATCTGTCAAAAACGATGTGTCTCATAACATACATAATAATCATATTGATCAGAAGATGAACCCACACCTAATTGTCTTACCCAAAGCACATTCTGGTGGCTATTTATTTAATTTAGACTAACACTAAAACAAGTCATGAGGTTGGCTTGAATTTAGCAGCAGCGGTGGTATGTTTCTGTAGGAGCTTTGTGTTAATGATACCAATGGGGTGTTTCTGAGTTATAGTGTAACGATCAATATTTCGATATGTCTATACTATATAAACTCGATTAATGCTAGCCTGGTCACTTGGTAATATTGTGCCTTGTTATTAATGGATATGTAGGGCACTGCTGCCTGTACGAGCGATACCTAAGTAATTGCTCCATGTTGGGGTCATAAAGGGGACAGTCAGTTGGAGAAATGCATATGAGTTCCTGACACCCTGATGGATTATACTGTCTAATATGTTACTTATTATTCCACCCATTCTTGGTTTTCCTCTATTAAATAAACACACCTTTCCTGTTTGCATTAGCTGATATAGGCATGTGTGCCATGTCTCATTTCAATTTGTAAGCAAAACCCTTAAAATTCTGCTAAAGTTATCATATTAAAAATGACTGCATATTGAAATTCTATAAAGGCCTTGACAGTGCATACTGGCCTAGATGACCATGCACACAGAACAAGCCCAACTTGATCAAACATGGCATGCCGAAGCACCCATATACCCCTATTAGCTTTGTTGGTATAATCAACCAGTGTGTTGTGTTTTCTCCCCATCATAGGCCTGATGATGCTGCACTGGTTTGTTATAGATTCTCTGTGGAAGCTGGATGACTAGAGTATCCACAAAGTAACTTGAAATTACATTTGTCATTCATGACTTTTCATTTGCAGAGCCCCTCAGCATTTAATTCCTCACTGTCCTATGTATTTCATATTTACAATGTATGGTTTTATTATTGAAAGATGGAGAACATGCTTAAACGAGGGTGGTCTTTCACTTTACATTATTAGCTTAACTGCACGTGTTTGCTGTTTTATGAACAATTGAACCTGGACCTCATTATCTTATCTTTTGCAACAATATCTTTGATAAACTCCAGTATCAAGATTTGCTTCTATATCACGGTTTCAAGGAGTGTGGTGTACATCCCAGTACATTAAAGAGCCAGCCTCTAGCTGACCGTTGCCAGGCAATGCACGTGCTGTAACTTTCTCAAAGTTTGTTTTTTCACAGTGGCGTGGTCAATCTCAGCTGGTCCAATCCATATAGGTTCTTACAAATTCTTCCATGTTATTTAACAACGCTACCTGAATGTTGTGAGCATATGAAGAGGTGTGTTGGTGACCATGACTTGCATAATCTTCTGATTACCTGTTAGTGTGTAAAGCAGCTAGGCTATATCACTAGCATTAGTGGCATTTGATAGATACTCATTTTGACATTTTGATTTGAGACTGCTTAAGACATGTATTGTTTTGTGAATATAGTGTCAGGTTTACTGTTTAGAATGATCTAAAATGAATATAGAAAGCGTAAAAAGAGTGTGACATTTTGAACTTGTCCAAAAACTAGGCTACATATTATTTATGCTGGTGACTACAATATTCATTTAAAGCATCGAGTCGACTGTGTAAAAAACAAAACAAAAAATATACCATACATGGAATCCACTTTTTCTGATATCTTGACCATTTTACTGTTATATATAATTTAAATGTTAAAAGATATTATGGTAGCCATCATATAAATGCGTAACAGTTGGCCAGAGGTGATCTCAATGAAGATTCATCATGCATCAAATTGTAATGGACATGTGGCAGTGAGAATGCCTCTTCCTTCCTTTAGTAGAGAGCCCCGAGTGCTCATAGCTGCTGTTGTCTCTGACAGACATTGAAAAGATGACTCACTCTCCCACCGAAATAGTTGCCATGGCAGCCAGAAGCCTTGAGAGTCAGCCAGGCAAATTTTACTTTCCCAAGATAGACTGCTTCTTTGAGGCCTATATTTCTGTCAGTGGGTTGACTATTTGAGCTGAGGTTGTTAGATTAACTAAATATAAAACAACTTTATATAGCTCTATTCTGTTTTATACCGTTCTATACGTTACTTTTCTTTTTCTTACTGATGTTTTCCATATACTCATTTAACTGATGACTGATGATTATTGTTATCTACAATTGGAGTTAATTATACACTGACTGCATATGGACTGCACATGTACTTTGGTACTGTGCAGGCAGTGTGGATCACAGCATCCCATCCCAAGGGGCATAGTGTCCTCTCACTCGGCTCATGAAAAACACAGACACTTCTGTAACATGATTGGCCTATTGATCGTCTTGTTTCCATTGTGTCCACTGGCAAATCAATTTATAGTTTTGAGCAGCTAATGACACTGTAATTGAAATTGGTGATACACACGCTGCTTATAGGTTCAGAAGCTGCTGTTGATTTTCTGTTACAGATCATTATATTTATATTTAATATATTGGTAGGCAGAAAGTGGCAGTATGGTTAGCGTGAAGACTATCAAGTCGTTCTCTGCTTCCCTCGTGTACAGGTCGCCTGACCTCTCTTGGCCATATCGTCTGACATTCATCTTTTTCTGAGACTTCTAATGCATCTTTCACACTATCACTTTGAGGTAATGTGAGCAGTTTCTCAGTGACAAACTAGACTTTACATCACAAGAAAACAGAGTTGATGGGTGTCAAGTGTGTCCCCACAATTATTGAGTCCTTACTTCCTCTTTTTCCTCTTTCTCATCTCGATTGTGGTCGGACAGCTGTAGGAAGTTGTGGCTCCCTGCCATTGTACTTGTATGTTTGTAGCTTGTACAAAATGGACCCTGATGGTTATTGTTTATTAGAAACTAGGATGGATAAAGACTTTGCTTCATACTTGCACTCATTGTATCCGATTAGCAGACAGAGGATGTGTTGTAATGCACATATTAAAAAAAAGATACACATAAAATTGACATGTCTTTTAACCAAGCAGTGTTCACAGTTTGAGGTTTGATTTGTTGTTTTGCTAATCTCCTTGTGTGTATTGATTGATTGGTTACATTTGGGGTGTCAAAAGCTCTTTTTGCTTCTGTTGTGACATACATGGAGTGTAAACAGCGGCGTGTGAACTTAAGTCTCATGCCAAACCAGTTCAGCAGCTCCAGCAAGGTGATGTAGCTACGTGGCATCGCTGCTCTCTTGCATTAATAGTCACGTTGGCCTACAGTAGGCTGTCACTCCCTTTTTCTGCTCGTCAGTCATGTTCTGCACATGTCCTGGCTCTTGATTCCAGTTGACTGCTTCCTTTCAGCTTTCTGTGAAATGCAGGCTGAATGAATGCAGACGATACTTTAGATTGCAGAATTAAGGACTTTTTATCGTCACAATCTGTTAGCGTGTTTGAAGCCAGGATGACCAAAGATGTGATATTACTAATGTTGCCTCGGTTTCAAGTAATCCAGATCTTCTTTCAACGTTGTGTCACCTTGTCTCCAGAGATGTGTCAAAATAACCAAATCAGCGTTTCCTGTGTGAATGTTTTCTATGACCTTGTTTACATTTCTCTTGATCTACTTAATGGGAAGCTCACTAACGTAAGCACAAAAGAAAATGGCCTCCTGGTATCGGGATAGCGCCTCTGGAAATGGATTTCTCTTTGCAAAATGTTGAAGCATGGATCCGGTGTGACTGTGAAACACCTACTCACTTTTTGCAGTAGCTGAGGTTCAGGGTATTTTTACTTCCTCAACTGCTTATTAAAACTTGCACCATTTCGCCCCCATCCTAGACCGAAATTTCACTGCCTAATCAAGGATTGTTTTTGTCCTTGAGGTGTTTGAAGGGGGTGCTGTGTAAGATGTGGACTGTTCCATTATGTGACCAGAATATAATATAAGTAAATAGTGCAATAAGGTCAATGGAGAAATGCATAACGTTTGTGTGCACAATGTTTGTTTTAGACAGAGTTATAAGTGCTAATGGAAAAGCCCTATCTGTGGGGAAAATAAAACCTGTACAGTACCAGCTACATGTTGCTGTAGTAAGATAATACTGCTAGAGTTACACACAGGCCTATAGGTCATCTGGCCAGCATATCCACCATTTCACTTGTTTTGGTCTAGTTTTGGTCGGCTACTCTTCCACTAAATGTTGCTGGGCACTGCAAGTGCACTTTCTACATGGTAAACCTAGGTGTGCCAATGTATAATACAAATATGTTTGTTGTACATTTTGCATGGTACAGAGGAACACTGTGCACCGTCTTTGTTTTCCATGTGCACGTTGCAACTCTGACCTTTCTAATAGTGTTCTGCTGGACCAGGAATAATGGTGCGTTCCATTTGAACTGGGAAGTCGAAAGTTCCCAGTCGGAAATTGGAATGCTCCCTGAAGTCGGATTTCATACTCGGAAAGTCGAAAGAACCTCACAACCCTGACCTCAAGATCCAAGATGGCTACTCCGCGCATCAACAGAAGTGAAATCTGTAGTAATATACTGTTTATTAGCACTTCTGTCTCATTAAATCAGTCGTACACACAGTACTGTCCAACTTCTATCTGTGGCCATGTTGCTACGGTGTTTGTATGCACGAAATACTGCATAATACGTTATCAACTGGTATTGCTAACAATGGCTAACCTGGTTTTTCCGACCTGTACTGGAACGCGGTCAACTCGAGTGTGACGTCATTCCCAGCTCTGACTTCCGAGGTAAATGGAACGTAGCATAACACAAGGGGCAATACAATTGGCTTTTCTGTATAACTACTAGTAGTTTGTTGATTCATTTTTTCCTGCCAGCTACATTATTTTGTGCTTCTCTGCCGGCCCTGCAGCTTGTAAAATAAACAAACAAAATAAAAACTGGACCAATAAAGCAGGGTTGCTAAAATGGAAAGTAATTTAATTGCAGACGTCCTCACCCCATAGATGTGCTCATATCCCCTCCCCACAACAACATTGGCGGGCATACATCCAACTCCATAATGTCTCTTTGTCTGTCTGCCTCGCTGTTAAAATGGATGGGAATACATTTTTGAGTTTTCTTTCAACAAGAAGTTGGTTTTAGGTGTAACTATTGGGTTGTGGGGCTGGTATAACCTGCCAGGTGAAACATTGGGAACCATGATTCCTTTACTAGGGTGCATGTCAGTAAAATTCGGCCAAGAGTTCAAGATTAGTTAGATTTTTTTATTTTTATTTTTAGATTCCCTGTCTGGGACAAAGTATGGCATGTGACAGAAATACTGCATCATTCCACATGTTTTTTTTAATGCAGTCGGGAGTGCTTAACTCATTGTCATATCGTAGAGGCCCACAAAAATGTCCTCCTGGGCAGGTTGTTCTAAATGCCTTGTGCACGCTCAAGTCAGACACAATCTAGATGGCCTGGATTCCAACCAGCCGTCCGTCTCCCGCAATATTTAGGCCTAGACCCAACACACCTGCCCCAACGCAATGACAAGCTTACAGCATGTCTTTTCTTCCTTTTTTTTTCTTTTTCATGCGCACACAGGGAAGGAATGTAAACTATGCCCTCACGTTACCAACAACCACGGTTAGAGATCAGCAAACTGGATCATGCTCTTCCTGTTGCTGTACAGCTTGCTGGCGATTTCTCAACAACACAGCCCTCCTAGGCTGCACTAGTTTTGGAAAGATGCACTTGGAGAGTGCTGACTATAGCAACCAGACCGGATCTATTTCAACGCCTAATATTGACGTCCCACAGCAGCAGATAGTCTGAACTGGTAGGGTCCAGTTGCATCAGTACTACTGGAACATTGCTTCATTATGTGTGAAACTGGCCGGGTGCTTTTTTGGCAGCACCTGCATGTCCTGCGCTCACCAATGCTGCACTGCAATGCCTGGTTACATAATGAGACATGATAATGAGACACGTGTCCCCTCTCAATAATAATAAGAATCTGCAACTCAGCATGCCTATTCTCCGCTATTCTGATACCTCTGCCGTGTGTGTGTAAAAATATATATTAGTATAAGGGTTGAGATCAGAGATCAGGTTAAAAATATTTAAGATCCTCCTTATTTGTCACAATTGATCTATCAATATTATAATTGACCTTGTAGGTAATATAGAAACACCCCAGACCAGATACATCTCAATGAGATTTCTTCTTGTGTTTCTTAGTTCTCTATCTGGCAAAGCATTCACTCGGTAGTTGTTCTTGGAGGCCATCTCCATTTGCAGCACCTCTGAACCCTTTCAGTATTAGGTTGTCGCGGGCTTCGTGGCTTGGTTTCCTATGTACTCCTGCTGTCGTAGAACAGACCTCTGAGCCTATGGCTGCAGATGGGCACCGAGCTTCAACAGAGTATGGCTTTACAATGTGTTGCTGTATTTCTGGCCCGCTGCCATGTGCTGCTTATAGTGCCGCTTGGGTCAAGTTTGACAGCTCTTAATATTGCTGAATGTATACTCGCTGATTAATCCGTGAAAGGCCTCTAATGGTAACTGAACCCCAACAACACCACTGGTTGGTGTTTGTGTGATAAAACCAAGTCTCATTTTCATGTGAAAATATGTGCATTGCACCTTTTAAGAAACGTATAATTACGCTGCCTTTTTATTATCACAAGGATAATACGAAGCGATTGACAGCCATTAAACTTGTTTAGACGTGTTACTTTGTAAACTAGGGATGCTGGAATATCTTGTTCACTGCTGCCAATACTAATTCTGTTTAAAGAGCTCCTTTAGCCATGTTTAGGCTCCTGCTGTCCATAAACACTAATCTTAAGATTAATCTTAAACAGGTTGG
>OMNO01015107.1:0-11705 GCA_900303215.1 Trachyrincus scabrus | reverse complement strand
GTGAACAGATTAGCACTACAGTTTGACATCCCAGACGTGACCAGAGAGGGCATTGGTGTGTGTTGCCAGTTAATGGTGAGCCAGAGCAGTGTGCCACATTACCAGCAGCTGGAGGAATTCAGTGCTAAGCTGGCCCCTGGAGAGGTACGTGTGTGAATAAAAAAAACATTCCATATCATTAGCTTATATGCACAGTATGATTATCTGTACTCAGCCATTCCTGTGGGGTGTTTCCAGGTAAACCAGACCCTGCTCCTCCTCTACCTTGCCGTGTTCAGCGTTCACGTTCCCGAGCGCCTTCGAGTCTTCCTGGTGTCAATTCCCGGCCCCAATCCTGCCCACTGGCCGGCCGCAGCCCCGTTGGCCCGCTGCCTGGGTAACCACAGCAGCCTGGAGGCGTTACAGCTCCCCCGCTCGTGGTGGGACTCCGCGTCGCTGGAGCGAGCACTGCGAGGGAACAGCCCCAAGCATCTCAGCTTCAGCCGCTGCCCGGCGCTGTGGACGCAGGTCTTCCACTCTCTGCTCGAGGGCGGGGTCAGAGATGCCGCGCGGCTCGTCAGCCTCAATCTGAGCGCGACGAGCCACAGCCTGTACCCGGAGTGTGGCGGGATGCGGGGGGGCGAAGATCACCTGGCCGCGGGGACAATGAGCCGCCTGGCGAGTGTCTGCTCTAAGCTCAAGCACGTCAACCTGATGCACAGACACTACCACCACGAAAGCACGCTGGGACTCGACGGA
The DNA here is from genome assembly GCA_900303215.1 of Trachyrincus scabrus. NCBI lineage: Eukaryota > Metazoa > Chordata > Actinopteri > Gadiformes > Macrouridae > Trachyrincus > Trachyrincus scabrus. Next base: position 10,967 of record OMNO01015107.1, on the reverse strand, counting down.
GAGCCCCACCTGTGCGCCAGCTTGTCCAGGCTACGGCACGTGCGCTCCCTGGCTCTGCCCGCCTGTGCCCTCTCGGACGGATGCAACGCGCACCACAGCGCCGCGCACGCGAACCCCTCCTCCTCTTCATCGGCCCTGTTACGTGGCTTGAGGAAAGCCCCGCGGGTAGGACTCCAGATCTACAAGCCATCAGAGTCTGAGCCGTCGTTACCCAGGGACAGCACCTCAGGCCTGGCAGAGTTGTTGGCCGGCTGCCCCTTATTGGAAACCCTGGAGCTGATCGGCCCCGGGTTCATCTCCACGCTCCCACGCCTGGAGCCGTGCACGCGGGCCTGCATAGAGCCCCGCGGTATGTGCGCCTGGGCTCGGGGCGTGGGCGACTCCCACGTGGCGGCGCTGCAGTCTCTGTGCCGGCTGCGGCGCCTGACGCTGGCGGGGCTGCCAGGGATTCACAAAGGGACGGGACTGATACCGGTGGCCAAGCACTGCCCGAACCTCCAGGCTTTATCCCTGGCTAATCTGGGCTCCCTGAAGACCATGAATTACACCGCGTCGCTGCTGGACACGCTGCGGCTGTGCACGCAGCTGCAGGAGCTCAGGTTAGCATGCGGCGGTGGTGCGTCCGGCTCTGAATGAATACAAGCCAGGTTGTCAAGTGTGACGGGTGCTGTTTAGCTAAATAAAATTTGTTCTAGCTCACAGATGATTTATTTCATGATGACCCATTTCATATTCAGCAAGCCTATAACCTATTTTTTTTCTATTCTTTTGCGTGCTATATTTAGTATATTTCATGCATTTAAAAGGAGATGGCAACCAAGCATTCCACTGCACACTGTAAAAGTATGAATATGTTTGACATTTAGAATGGTTGGCCGTAGTATCTTATTGATGTTTTCTAGAGGCGTCCAACTTGTTCTCCGTGCCTTTGTGTCCGTAGGTTAGAGCAGCCCTACCTGAGTGCCAACGCATCGTTCTTCGAAGCCCTCTCCTGCTGCTCCCGCCTGAGGCGCCTCTGCCTCATCTCACGCAGTGGAACCTTCGACCCTGTTGCCACGGAAACCTTCGTGGCTCGCTGCCGCAGCCTTTGCGTGTGCCACATATTCATGGGTGGAACCTTGGTGGCCTGTCGCACGCTGCAGAAGGCGTTAATCGACAGGTCAGTGAGGAAACATCTCCATCAACATGTCTGTTTTGCACTTGTCCACCAGTCACAAGAATAAAATGAATGCACAATTTATCTTCAGTTGGTGGTGATACACCAACAGATTTCTAGAAGCACATTTTGACGATTTTCATGGCAAAACAATAGCCAAAAAAAGTGATTCCATTTCCAGATTTACTCTCGGTCATGTATATTTGGGTTTGGAAAACGCTATACTGCCCCCTTGTGTACAAGTTAGCATGACGCGCAAGAGTAAATTTAGGGACCTCTGGGAAGATCTGCACTGCAGCGTGGACCCTCATGGACGTGCTGATGAAGTCTAAACCAGGCTTATGTTTTCTGCTCACATCTCTTAAAGGTGCTCTAGGTACGATAAGAGAGCAGAAGAGAGCAAGATTTTGAAACTAAACCAAAACATCCACTCACTTCCTCTCTGCTCCCTCCCTCCATATGTTTCTCTGCCATTGAGAAGTGTTGCATTTCACGTACCTGTGATTGACAGTCAAGATGGATTCCCTGAACCAATCAGGGTGCCCTGATTGATCAGAAATGCGTCTAAAATCTAAATTGGCTCACAGTACAGAGGCCGGCGCAGTCAACTTGAGAACGGATATTCTCACAGCACATTTCACTTACTAATAGCTGACAGGTGGCTAGTCCATTTCTAACAAATGACACTCAAATAATAGCTCTCAGATCTTACCTACACCATTAACTCCTCCATGTTCTCTGCCAGGTATTCAGCTGAGCTCTTAGATCTTACCTACAGCACCATTAACTCCTCCATGTTCTCTGCCAGGTATTCAGCTGAGCGGCCGGCCCTAAGTGTGGTCATCTTCCCCCTGCAGCACGAGGACCTGCCACTGGTCATCAGGGACACGCCACTCACCCTCCTGGATAAAATAACGCTGTTCCAGAGCCGCGTGGCCCAGACTCCCCTCCTCACGCCATGGTGACACATCTCTGTGACCTGCTGCCGGGCTTTCGGCCGACCTGTTAAAGACACGGCTCTCGGCTCGAATCAACAGCCATTTCAGTCGTTCCGGATCGATGGTTCCCAATGGATCTGTCAGAGTTGTTTGGTGTGTGCACAGCTGAATTACTTGTTTAGTGTTACCTGTTTCTGTTATAGCAACCAACTATATAGCAACTGAAACATATCAGTCATGGTGTGTTTCAGCTCAAGTGAAGCGTGGTTGGAAATGCGTAATGATTTAGTGTTTTGCTTAAGGACATTTTGGTGGCAAAACTGCTAATACAGCTGCCTGACAATTTGAACCATTATAAAAAAAAATTATGCCTCCAATTACCACAGCACTCTACTGCAACAAAGTATTTATCTGCATTTGAATTGCACATTTAAATGGCAAATTCTACATTTAAGGTGCCATAATTATGAAATAAGGGAAACTTATTTTTGTTTACCGACTACTTGAATAGATGTATACATACGTGTTGTAATAAACTCTATAGTAGTTGTGAACACGGTGTCTTTTCGTTGTAGCCTTGTCCTTTTCTATTGCACATGGAAATTAGGTTAACGGTTTATAAAGTGTAATGTACCATTCCTTGCACTACATTTTAGTAATGTAACAATGTAATGTAATAATGAATATGTTATGAAAGATATTCTCGCATTTTAAGAACAAAATAACAAATAAGTATTGCAAGATGTGTGATACATTTTATTGAGAAAAATTTACTTCCAACAGAAACCATCTGCTTATCATATTAGAATATGAATTTATACTTAATAATCACATAGCAAAAATATCTCTTTAAACAAAAACAATATCCTGTCCTTTCTGTAGATTAAAAAAAGTAATCTGTTTTGCTTTCAATCATGTTACAGTACTGAGCATTATGGAAGAAAAAAAATCCCAAATCAATATATTTTAAGTTGAACGTAGACCACTGTATTCAAGTTACATTTTACCCTGATAGACAAACCCTCATTATTTTTCCTGACAATAATAATTGTTCTCCCTTCAGTGCTTTAAGTTTGAAGTATGATGGATAGATAAGCCTACCAGTTGGTACAGTCCACCGGGTAGGCTGGTAGACTGATCTAGTCATCATCAACATCTGGGTGGACACTCCCACTTGTGATGTCACTAGATGCTAGTCACATGACAAATTTGAAACGGCTTGTAATGGCTAATCCCACTCACACCTGGTGATAAAATAGGGGCCCTTTAATGACAAAACAGAGAACCATTCTCTCTTCACTTTAGATCACACAGCTCTGCCTGGTCTGCAACCCACAACCCGGGGTAGACGGGCTGAGTGAAAGTGGTCTGGACTCTGTGGATGAGGCTCATGGTGTCGTCAGAAACACTGTAGAAGGCCAGAATACCCGCGCTGTGATGCAGGTACACGCCCACTCTGAAGGACTGAGGCTCCGGCACTGGAATCTCAACATCATTGTGGCGGAAACATTTATCGTTTCTATTCAAATCCAAACTCCAGGACTTCACGTTGCACCCAAACGCACACTCGTGGTAATACTCTGACCGGCCGATGTCTTCATAACACACTGCTATCTCTATTGAACCGGTCCATTCCACCTCCCAGTAAGAGCGTTCAGACAGATGTTCTTTACACAGCACCTGCCAAAGATGGGTGAATCTCTCAGGGCGGTCGGGATACAACTGCACTAGGTCTGTGAGTTCCACCCTCCTGTTTCCTCGGGAAAGAGACAGCTCTCTGTATGCTGTGTTAGGGTCAAGTGTGAGGTGACGGTAATCTGGGAGAGAGGTTAGTGGAGACTGGATTAGAAACATACTTGCAATGATGCTTGTATAACTTGAGGCATAACTTGAGACAATGACTCCTTTCTGTTTATTTTATTTTTGGGAAGATTTACAGGAATCACGGGCTTACCAAGATCATTGTTGCATTTCATCATCATTAGTGTGTACATTGCTGTGATTATGATTTCAGTATTGGTTGACAATACCAGAGATACAGAGATTGGGTAACGATGGCTCTTTCTTGATGAAAAAAGACTCACATTGTATAAAGTCAGTTCTGGTCTTGGGCTCAATTGGCAATTCAACCTTTATTTGTTTCACTACAAGAATAAACAAAGTGAAATGAATAGGCACCAATAGGCTGAGGATTATGCCATTTGTTTAAATTTTTTGAAAAAGCAATGATTCTTTTGTGTTTTTTGGACGATTTACCAGCAGGGGGTGTTGTTGTGGAAGATGGCACTGGTTGGGTGTCTTCAATACCTTGAATCTATAAAAGTACAGTATTCTGTGTAAATGAAGGACATTGTGTAATTCGACCTATTACGTGGGCCCATTGCCCTACGAACCAAGACGTTATTTTAGTCACAGTTCTGATTAATTAACTAAACGTTGATGTGACATACAGCAACATTTTGATTCGACTATAAAAGTACAAACTGCGGTCTATCTGTGATGCTCAATTTATTGTAAATCATAATAGGCTATTGGGATGGGAATGAGTTCTAACTGCGTGTATTGTACACGCAACAAACACGCACTTTCACTATATTGTACACGCAGAAATCACGCACTTCCACTTACCTCGGAGCAGGGCGTATCTGCGCTCCGTTTCATTGTTATATGATTAAATTTTAGGAAATGTAATCCTTTTACGACTATACCTCGACACTACTCGAAGCGTACCCCTTACTACCTCAACTAATTCTTTAAAACTACCTAATCACATTTTTCAGATTTTCCTGCTATGACCAGTTGATGGCAGAAATGAGCTGTCTGCAATTCTACAGGCATACTAATCAATCGAGCTATACGCTAATAACATATCGCTGCTAAATTTCATTAAGCCAATTATTTAATTTATGTTATCTTTGTTATTTATGTCATTCATATGTTCGACATATAAACGCCATACCGCCTACATATTTCCATAGGATGTCTGGATGCTTAGATCGGTACTCGACTGCTAATGTCTTTCCGTCACCTCTACAGTCCTGTGTACATGTGGGCTTGCTAGCCTAGCTGCTGTTTACAACGTTGAGTTGGGTTTGCTCCCAACCAAGATGCTAAGCTCCGCTGCTTGTTCGTGCATGCGAAGAGGGAGTAAGGTCTTACAAGTACAAGTCGCCAGATTATCCCACGTTTATACAGCTAAAAGGAGTCCATCGGCCAAAACACATACGCATTATCCGCGGTCGCCACAACTTGTGTTAACTCACACACCGTGGAGTATCAGCGGAGTGACCAGACACAAGTCCGTCGTCTCGGCGTCCTACGGAGATCTGAACCCCTTGGCGTCTGCCGCCAAGCCGACGCGGCAGGTAGACGGTGACCATGCTGGAGATCAGTTTGGTACGTTATCTGGTGATATAGGCTCCCGGAGGTCGTTCCGAAAAAGTAGCCCAGAAATCCAGAATCAGTGTTTCCAAGATGATGATGACGACGGGGAGGCAGAGGAAAGAAGAAAACCTTTCTTGGCCACAGGGAGGAATACGACCTATTGGTACTTCCTACAGTGTAAGAAACTGCTCAAAGAAAGCAAGGTAAGTCTGTCATCATGTGCAAGTCTGTCATCATGTGCGTGCGACCTATTCATTTTTAATTGTCAACTTGTATGCAAGCACTCCTAATTCCTTTCAATTCTTCCAACACAGCTTCAGCAGGCTTTGGATCTATTTAGTGGAGACATGTTGAAAAGAGAGAGGTTGCAGCCAGAAGAATATAACTACACCATCCTTATAGGGGGTTGCGGTCGAGCTGGACAACTCAAAAAGGCCTTCCAACTTTATAATGATGTATGGATGCACTACACTCACTTATACACCCTTTTGCATGTGTATAGTTGATGACCGACAGCCATTCACAGGCTAACTATTGCTTACAATAATTTGCTTTTATTGTTTGTCTTTCAGATGAAGAAACGAGCCCTGATTCCCACAGATGCTACATACACCGCCCTGTTCAATGCCTGTGCTCAATCGCCGTCAAAGCAAGCTGGGCTTCAGCATGCGTTGCACTTGGAACAAGAACTTCGTCGCAAAAACTACCAAATTAGCACCATCACATACCATGCCCTCCTCAAGACACACGCCATTACCAACCACCTTCAAGCCTGTCTTCACACGTTCCGGGTACGTTTAATTTAAGCTGTTCACTTACGTGGCATGGAGATTGAAGGGGAGTGTATTCATGATGAATTTATAAATCTGTGTATGTTCATGTTCAGGAGATGCTGGAAAACCAGCATGTGATAACTCAGGAGACATTTCACTACCTGCTTATGGGATGTGTAAAGGAAAAGGAAACAGGGTTCAGACTGGCGCTACAGGTAGGAACCGTCATGCATGTGCACACATCCAACAGAACTACTGTCATTTTTGTGGTATAAGATTGTTTGCTTAAGTGTCTTTCTTTTAGGTTTGGCGCCAAATGCTTTGTTCGGGGATTTGCCCAGATGTTAAAAACTATAACCTACTGTTGCGTACCGCAAGGGATTGTGGGATTGGTGATCCCGCCACTGCTACATACCTTCTGCTGAGCCCTGATTGGGCGGACCAGAAGGGCCAGGGTGCGGCTAGCAACAAGTCCAGGAGAGGAAGAAGGGATCCCATAGACATTGACCTCTTGGAGAGACAGTTGTTTCTCCAGCCTGGGCAGGATGGCAACAGCCCGCTTACCGCTGACAGGAGTGACAACAAAGGCAGTGCACATGTCACAGGGGCAGAGGTCGTGCCCTACAGCAGCGTCCCGGATGTTGTAGCTGAGGAAGTACCTTGTCAGCCAGTGCCCGTGAGTGAGCCCCCTAACCTGCTCGACCTTTTCGAGAGGAGAAGTTGGGCCACGGTGTCTATCGGCGCGGTGGACGGAGCATCCGATCATCTGGCGCTGATAGGAGGAGGTAAAGCTTTCCTGGAGAAGATGGTCTCTAGCGGCCTCAGTCCAGACCTCCGCACCCTGACCCTCCTGGCCGACACCATGGAGCCAGGCAGCCAGTCGCTGCAGATGCTCCTAAAAGGAGCCAAGCTGCACAAGGTGAAGCTCGACGTAGCGTTCTTCAACAGCGTGATTCGCCGCACAGCTAAAGCCGGTGACCTGGATGCAGCAAAGGTACGAAAGCACACTCACAAACCCCTCAACCCATAGCCCACAACCTGAGGGTACTCGTTTAGGCCGACGTTTGGCCTGTGCGTACATATTTGATGTACATATTTGATGTTATTTGACGCCATCCTATATCTTCCCAGGCTGTGTTGCGTGTGATGTACGAGAGACATGTCAATACAGACGTGCAGACTTACGGTTGTCTTGCTCTGGCATGTAATCAGAAGAAGGATGGTCTTCAGTTGCTCAAAGACATGGAGGTGAGGACCGCATTTCAAAAGTCCTCAAGTGTATGCGTATGAAGCATAGAGTCGCGTGAGGGAATAGTGTTTGGTGATTTAGACGCAGTAGCTGGCATCTAATACTAGATGTAGAATAGCATTATTACTAGTAGTAATGATGGATAATACTTTTACTAAATAATACTAGTAGTTATAGCGGCACTAAAGAAGATACTATAATGCATGGTCACTTTATTTCTTGCAGGATGCCAGATTGCGGCCTAATGTCCAAGTATTCTCTGCTCTGATTGGCCGGGCATCTCGGAGGCTGGACTACATCTACCTAAAGATACTACTGGAGAGAATGGCTGAATTGAGAGTGTGGCCGAACGAGGTTATCATCAAACAGCTGGAATTTGCTGCACAGTATCCCCCTAACTATGACCAGGTATGGCACTGTGTCTCTTAGATTGGCTAAAGCTGAATATTTAGTTTGTGGACTTTCCACACACGCCTGTTGTAACTCAATCACATTACCTTTCATTGATCATCTCTCCTAATCATTTCTTTTGTTTTAATTTCACTCCCCTTTATCTCTCTCTCTCTCAGTTCAAGAGAAGGAACAACTACCTGATTCACATTGATGGCTTCCGTGGTTACTATCAGCAGTGGCTTATGTCCATGCCTGCAGCCCAGGGTGCAGATACAGAGCAGACAGACGGACAGGCTGGGACAGACGTGGCTCCACAACAAGAGCAACCTGAGACTGATGGACTGAACGTTAAGCAGATGAACCAGAAGGCGGCATCGAGGAGATTTCATTCTAGAAAGGCGAGCGTGCAGGGGAGCACGGCCTTATTGTAAAATACTTGCACAGACAATAATGTGAAAACTTTTTGGAAATTGACTTTTATTTAAGTAGGGTCAAAACAGGGCCTTTTTGACTGTAAATGCTGTATTTATTTATCAAAAGCAATGTCATTGTTAAATTGGTTCGACTAAATAAAGCAAAAATGTACATATTGAAACTGCATATATAATTTGAAGCACAAACCATAATCACTTTCAACTGAAATGCACAATATGCATTATTTTGAAGTCTGAATCTTTGCATAAAACCTTTATTTATTTCATCAAATGACAAGACATTTCATACTAAGATTTCCGTAATTTACACTTTTACACTGAATAGACTGAATACATATTGCTTATTTAGATACTTCAAATTACCAGTAGTTGGTGACAATTATGTAAATAAATGTAGCAAACATAGACTAAAAAAATGGCAAAGGCCCTGGCAAAAGCTGGCTAAATAATGTAAAGAAGCAGTGGGGGCCAATAAGGAAGCTGGGAAAATATCCAACAGTACCGAGTAATTACAGACCAATAGCCTCAACACCTCGTATGGAAAAGATAATAAAAGATAATAATAAACTTACTTATTATTTAGAAAACAATAATAAACTCATGTCACAGTATCAAAGTTGTATAGCAGCATAGACAAGGGCAAAGGGCACATAGGCCCATAGAATTGAGTCAGCTCGTGCGGAAATCAACGTCATTTCCGTTTCGGTGCCCCGCGAGGAACAAATTTGCCCACTGTTTACATGGGAAGGTAAGACTGAAGACGTGTTTATTACTCGCCGAAAATGCCGACGCTTATATTTCGTGTTTAAAAACCGCCGCCTTTGTTGTCACGAATGGAAGCTTTTTACTTTGCTACAACTACTCATTCCCCGGCTGAGCTTTACAAAACAAAGTTACAGAAAGTATGACCTAATAATGCTAATATAGTTGCCCGACACGGTGCGTCGGCGACTAAGTGAGTCAACACCACGTTAGCCAGGGTCCTATGAAAAACGTCTTGTTTTGTCCACAAAAGTTGACAAAACAAGTTTTTTTAAACTTGACAGCACAGATATTTCCCAGCATGGATGAGGTGATAGTCATCCTCAGTGAAGACGAGGACCTGGCGTGTGATGACGCGCACAACGACTCCTCCGTCCTCTTCGTGGAAGAGAAGAAAAAAGGTTCGTGGTTTTCTCCCCCAAGTGTGGACATATGTAGTATTATTGAACCGCAGTCAACTTTTTTTTAATGTGTAATGTGTGCCTTTTTTTTTAAAGTTGTGCCAGACAGACTATTGTCTGCCCAGGCTTTGGAAGAAGACCTGGTCGTCACCTTCTCCAGACGGGCCGAGGTGTTGCCTCATGCACGCTATGATTGTCCCGTGTATCCCTTTACGTGAGTAGACCCCCAAACTCAACCATCGCTTGTGTGTCACATGAAGAACGTCTCAGGCTTTACAGATGCTAGATCCTACTTGTGCCACTTTCCTTCCTGCTTCAGGCGTGCAGACTTTGAGAAGAGCGGCCCAATCGACAGCAACCACCTCATCTGTGAACAGTGTTTCTGCTATGTGTGTGACAAACTGGCATCACTGGTATGTGGCACACCCGTCTTAAAAACAAGCGGTTGATTGATACACCATCGCAATAACACTGAAGTTAGCATTTTGATTGAAGTTGACGTTATCCCATCGAACGCAAAACGTCTAGCAATGCAAATAGAAACAAATGCAGTGTGGTCAACATAGCATTTTGTTGAAAGGCTGCTCTTGGTACTGGTTTTGATTCTCGCTGTCTTTTGCGTTGCAGTGCTCTTTGTGGCGTGTCAAAGACGCGTGTCACTGTAACAGCCACCAGAGGAGTGAAACCTGGAGCAGCCTTCGAAGCTCTGCAGTGCTGGGACATTTACTTGCATTTGACTTCTCACTGTCGGACGTAGACAGTCACCTGCAGCTTGCTGGTAACTGCTGTGCTTTTTTTGTTGTTGTCTTGAACCGTAACAATATAACCAAACATATAAAATTATAAAAAAAACAATCATCCACACACACACACTAACTGCCTGTATTCATTCAACGTCCATTTGATATTGTATGCACTATCCCTAGTTCTACCATTTAACAATGCAGTGTTTTTGCACTTAGAAATGCTACTGCGGCGCTTCAGAAAGGAGCTTGCAGTAGAGTACTCCTGTTTCCTCCGGGGAAAGACGTTGCCGGATTACGGGCTTCAATCCCACCAGCAGGGTCTGGTTCACGAGTAAGTGGTGGGACTTTCTGCTCTGTGTTGACTTTAATGCTTTAAAATGCACAAATGCACGTATGTTGGCTGATAACCTAGGTCACGCCTTGGATCTCAAACCTGTAGCCATCCAAGTGTTTTATTATCAAATGTGCAGTAGTAGTTGGTCATTCTGTACAGGGATACAATTCTCATGACATGGCAAGGGTCGTCTATGTAGTAAGAAGAGTAAAAGAAAAACACACAAGTTACAATGCAGGTGAGGAGATTATTCTCTTCCCTTGTGTGCTCGTCTGCAGTTACACACCAGTGTACGAGTGTGTGTCATCGTTCCTGAGCAAAGCAGATGAACAGGAAGGAAGAGTTGCTGCCATCATGAGCCTGGGAGCCGCCGGGGACTTTAACTCCCACTACCAAC
>OMNO01015106.1:0-12231 GCA_900303215.1 Trachyrincus scabrus | reverse complement strand
CCCCCCCCCCCAGTGAGTTTGGATTGAATCACTGCATGTCCCTTGTATTTTCCCATCCGCAGCAGAGTCATCGATGCAGCTATGCGTTAGTAACATGTTCCCCTCCTCTTCTCTTCTTCGACTTCCTTTTATTTGACACAGAATCCCGGCTGGAAGGCTGGCTGTCCATTCCAAATCGCACAAACATCAAGCGGTATGGATGGAAAAAACAGGTACTGTGTGTTGGTTCTTTTTATTATTTGCATTCACATTTGTATTATTTATTTTATTAATGTTTTAAACTGTGTTCATCTGTATAATGTCAAATGGTCGGCCGGGCGGTACGCTCATTGTTTGACATTTTTGATTCTCTTTCATCACCGCCTTGTGTTTTTATTTTATCTGCAGTACGTGGTGGTGAGCAGCAAGAAGATTCTGTTCTACAACGACGAGCAGAATAAAGAACAGTCCAACCCCTCCATGGTTCTGGATATTGAGTAAGTGCTTCAAGTGGTTCTGTAAGAGATGGGTGTCAGTTATACTCACTAGAGTCCCACCTCATATATCAATAACTGACCCCAACTGACGGCCATCTTGTATAGTTGAGTTACATTGTACAAACTGGGATACGTTTACCCACAATGCCCAGAGGAGCTGATTGACACTCCTCAACGACAGCTTTGCTTTGTCTGTGTGGAACGACAACAGTCTGTTCAGCTAGAGGGACTAATCTGTCTGTCTGTCTGTCTGTCTATTGCAGCAAACTGTTCCATGTGAGGCCGGTCACCCAGGGAGACGTGTACAGAGCTGAGACGGAGGAGATTCCAAGGATATTCCAGGTAGGTGGAGCCTTCCTGTTCTGTCTGGATGCACACGCATGCATACTGTACGTCCACATTATTTACTGTCTGCTCTTTACTTTAACTATTTTACTATAGTCATTTAGAACAGTGATTCTCAACTCAACGTGGGCATTTTGAGTGTGGCGCAGAGCGTATGCCAAACCTTAATCCTTAGAAATAAGCCTATGAATTAGTCTTAATCTTAATTGATGTTTCAATGGCTTACTATTTCATTGAGTTTAGCCCCAATTGTTGCATCTTTTTGTTCGCTCAATGTTTTTAACAGCACATGAAGGCATTGTTGATTACTGCAATATTGGTGAATACATTTTTTATTTTTGGGTCGTGACTTAATGACTCATGACATGTGGGTCCTGAGGCTGGACCAGTTGAGAACCGCTGATTTAGAAGATGCCTTTTATCCAAAGTGACTTGTTGTGAACTTTTTCATGAAAGTGTTCTTGCTCAAAGATGCCTACAGGTAGGCTAAGGGTTCACACCCAGAACCTTTTGGCTTGGAGTCAGACACCCCTAACCTCTATTTCTAAATCACATTTGATTATGAACAATCCTACCAAAACTCCCGCTGCCCCCTCACCGATGGCGCATCCTCAGACATGGCCCCATGTGCCTATTTTATTTATTTCACCAGATCCTGTATGCCAACGAGGGCGAGTGCCGGAAGGAGGCAGAGATGGAGAGTGTGCCCCAGGGGGACAAGGCCAACTGCCTCCCCCACAAGGGCCACGAGTTCATCCCTACGCTCTACCACTTCCCCTCCAACTGTGAGGCGTGCCCCAAGCCGCTGTGGCACGTCTTCAAGCCGCCGCAGGCCCTCGAGTGCCGCCGCTGCCACGTCAAGTGCCACAAGGACCACCTGGACAAGAAGGAGGACGTCATCGCGCCTTGCAAAGGTGAACTGTCTGTTTGCTTTTCAATCGAAACATTTTTGTTATATTAAACGCCTTGCCCAAGAATAATTTGCTCCCAAGTACCCGCCTGTCTGTATTGTGTTCTGTTTTGGTAGTGTATATAGAAGCCTGACTTTTAAGGTTTAAAAGTACTTTTTTTTAGTGCTTTTTATTCATATAAAATTGTGATTTCTTTTACGTTTTGTAGAGAAATGTCCTCAACGCAGTGGGACAAAGTATTTCATACGTGTATTTATTATTACCCTTCTCTCTCTCTCTCTCTCTCTTTCTCCAGTAAACTACGACGTGACGTCTGCACGGGACATGCTCCTGCTAGCCCTAACCCAAGACGAGCAGAAGAAGTGGATCGGCCACCTGGGCAAGAAAATCCCCAAGACCCCGCCCTCCACCTTCTCAAGGTCCTCCCCCCGCACCATCTCCACCCGCTCCGTAGCAAACCAGTCCTTCCGCAGGAACCCCAAAAGCATCACAGGAAAGCCAAGGTAAAAAACACAATCGACTAGTTTTTGTGCTTCTCACACCCAGGCTATTTTTTGAAACCCTTAAGTTCCGGCCTATTAACATTTTTGCTTTCTTCTTCCTCTTCTTCTCGTGTTTATAGCCAGTAGTGGCATGGCTCACTGTAGCCAGCGCCTCTTTCTGTGGCGTGATGTTGTAGCAGTGCATTCTGGGAAGTTGTTGAGGGGGTGCTGCAGTCAAGAAGGGCTTATTTTTTTTTCATTCTGCTCTGGTGGACTGAGATGTGGTCTCGTCAGTCACATGACCTGCTGTTTGTCTCCTGTGTTGTTGTAGCAGAGCGCAGTCCAGCCTTCAAGCCGCAGACACAACCTCCAGCACTTGTTGACAGCAACTTCTCCAGACCAATAATAATAATCACATAAATGAAAACAACGTCTAGATGTCTTAGGCTTCGTGCCTTTGTTTTTTTTTGTTGTTGTTGTTGTTTTTAAACTATTTATTAACGGGTGTTTCTAACGGGCAGACTCTGTCCTTGGTTGGTTGGTTGGTTGGTTGGTTGACCAACCGGAATGTTCTTTCCAATTCACACTTGGGGTTTCTTGTTCGTTTAATTGGCACTAATGTGTTGGAAAACTAACTCAGAGCCTCAGTGCAACCTCCGTTCTCAACGTGGCCCACACTGACGTTGTGTTTCGCGTCGTCTCTGTTCAGTATAATGCTATGGGGGGAAAAAAACGTGTTGTTGTACCGACTAATATGTTAACTTCGCCCGGGTACTAACCAAGTTAGAAATGTCTTGCATTCCTTTTATTCGACACCTTTCTCTTCTTTTTTTTTTCTCCAGCTAACCATCTGAACCATTGGATTCTCTTTGGACTCTTACATGTTTCACCTCCTCCCTTCTTCCCTCCGCTAAAAAAAAACATACAAATTGGAGCCTCTTCCTTTTCACAAAAGAAGGCAAAATGGCCGCCTCTGGGAAAACTGTGGGACACTTTTCAGAAAACAAGGGATCAGGGACGTGGTGTGGCTAGTTATCTCCTCACCTTTCTTCCGCCAGACCGAAGACAGATACCAACACCATCCACATCCCTGCCCCCTTCTTCTCGCTCCACCCTTCCCTCCTCACTGGACAGCACACTTCGCTTGCATCTCTACATATCTTCCAGAAGAGGGCGCACTCAACCTTAACCAAACTATGGACCTGGACTTTGGGGGGAGAGAGAGAGAGAGAGGGGGGTGGAGGGAGGGAGAGAGAGAGGGCGGATGGGAGGGACTTACTCACACCATGGGTACATATTCCATATCATTCTGAGCGTCACAGTGGAATAGGACTGGTTGAAGGGGGTTTTGCTGGGACCGTCATGTGATAGGCGATCGACGAGGTACTGTTGCACAGGGATTGGTTTAAACTGCAGCAATCGGGTGTGTCTCGAAGGAGGATTAAAATTCTATTTTATTTTAGATATGAAAAGGAATTTTAAAAATCCCATCCCGGAGAAACCAGATAGTCCTTGTTAATAGCAAACATACATGTGTTTCAGTTTAAAAAAAGACCTGAATGCCTTTATCAGTTGGACTCTAGTTGCCTTTTTGCCTGTATTGGTATTACTCTGTGAGTCAGTTTATCAGGGTAGGGAGTATTGGGAAATAAGTATTAGATGGTTTGAGGATTGAGTGAGGAGCATTCGAGATCATCATTTAAATCTATGCATTATTTTTATGAGTATAATTATTTTTATTGCTCCAAGCCATAAAGAAATTCCATTGTAATGGCATATAGGAGACCTAAAACATAATTTTGTTGTGTGTTCATTGGGTACATTGTTTCTGTAATATTGTTTTTTTTTTGTATTGTTTATTTTTTGTAATGTATTGCCTTACATTGAGTCATTGATAAATGGTTGAAAAGGAAAACATTAAGTTAACAAATGTAAAACTGCACTGTTTGAATTGTAAATTATTGTAGAAGACTAAACAGGTGTAGCATTCGGCCCACCTAGTGCCTTAACGTTTGGATAACGATTTTACTGCCATATCTGTTTGTGTTTTTCTCCAAAACAAGACAAATCTTAACTCTTCCATCGTTTATTTTTTAAGAAAAGAAAACCGTTTCACATTTGTGGATTCATCAAAACTTTTCATCCGTTTTTCTTTTTCCCCTTTGAACTTTTAATAAGCACACTATCTGTGTGTCAGGATAAGGTTCTTGGACTCCAATATCACATGACAAGTTTCGGGACGGTGTACCTAAAGAATGCTAAGACCTGTGTCATTGACTGTCCATGTTAACGATTACAAGTTAAGCTAATATGGTAAAGTCCCGTTAATGCAAACCCCCACAGTGTGTGTATATATATTCAGAGAATCATAAGGATTATGGAATACCTCCGTGATAATAAAGTTTTCTTTTTGTTTTTGTTTTTTTTCTCAATTTTTGTTCAGTTCAAAAAGCACTGGAACTATGATCTACTCTTATTTTGTCTTGGATAATTTGCATGTTTAATTGCATTGGAGGCCGCACTGATGGATATGTGTCAATAAACATATCTTTATCATTTCTTGTATCTTTGTTTTGAAAATACACACAATTCAGTGATACAGTAGTTAGTCACCTGTGATGCTGGGAATCCAGATTATGATCAATTTTGCACTCACCCAGTGACCCCTGTTATTTGCAAGGTAGACCTAATAACCACCTTAGTTAAATGCAACCCAAAACTAAACGTGTTGTGTACAAATATACTTTTCATTATTTTAAGAGGGTATATCTGATGATAACAGATGAGCAACTATTAATTCCAATCTTCTTGTATGCTTTGGCAAGCAAAAGCTGATCCCTGGTTTGCCGGCCTGTCTACTACTGCCAAGTTATCTTGAGACGTTTTATACGTTATATTTTTGTATTCACACCTGCTGACTATATACATATATATACACACACACACACACACACACACACACAGAGAGAGAGAGAGAGTAATGTATAATATAACTTGGTCGTCTTGTCCATGGATGGCCAATGTAGTGTCAGCTCACTGCCCTTGGGTGGGTTCCTGAGTGGGCAGGTCGAGAAGTCGATGCCGGAGCGAGTCGTTCGGTGTGTGTGTAGTTGCAGCGTCATTGTGTTTGAATGAAGTTGCAACTAAACACAACGCAGCCAACTCTGCTCGCGCCCCGCAGGAGTACGAAAAGGAAACACCGTCAAGGAAATAACGCGTTACAATATGCCAGTTTATACAGGTAGGACATCATTTTGTACTACACATATCCACAGCCGTTTTGTAATTAAAAAACATGAACCCACGCGTGGTTTACTGTATTGTTCACTTTTCGTGTTAGCATGGCTAGTGTTAGCTGACTAGGAAGCTGTCAAGCTAACACTTGTTAGCACTTTCTGACTTGCTAGCAACACGTAAAGACCAAGGGGACTCCATGCCAGTCTTTGTAATGTTACCATATTATATAGATGCATACACGGCATGCACACTCTATTAATTATACGTTAGTTTGTTACTTGAATATAGTTGTTCATTCGTTCGATGAAGTCGACAGCCAGCTAGCTAGGCCGTCAAACCGGCGATTGTCTACTTCCTTCGATAGCATCATGCTATGTAGCAACCACGCAGCTAGCGAGTAACTGTGTAGTTCCTTAACTTGAGTACATCTTTATGTATTATTACTACTACAATAATCTTGGATAAACACGTGTATTTCTGATAACTCTCAGGTTATATTATTGTGATCTCTTTAGGGTGCATTAGAGGGTGCCAGTAGAGAAAGTAACAGTCATCCTACCCGAGGCAAATCTGTGATTAATAAGATAATGTATATATATATATATATATCAGTACGGCTGTATCGCTGACCTATAATCGATCACTAACATGTCCATTATATCGCATCGTGCCCATCCATAATAACCCACTGTTGACAATGTGTTCTCTGAATCAGTTCGCTATATGCTGTGTCATACATGCGCACACAGGGTGGGGGCAGCTTATTGCTGTGTTTACAACCACGTTGTGACGACCACAGATACCTAAAGCCCCCTTCTCGTCTGCTTCTGTTTCATCTAGTCAATGTCAAATGGGGGAAGGAGAAGTTTGACGCGATCGAGCTGAACACAGAGGAGCCACCCATGGTGTTCAAGGCTCAGCTCTTTGCCCTGTCAGGAGTCCAGCCAGAGAGACAGAAGGTCATGGTGAAGGGAGGCACTCTGAAGGTAGCTACCAAAACAACAACAATCAACAACAATCAACTCTCTCGGTGGGGTCAGCAGCATCACCACTGACCAACAGTGGTTCGCCATTCACGACATGATGCATACTTGATTCCTTAATTAGCGTTAATAGCAGCTGATCATTGATTACCCGGTTTTCATTTTCAGGACGACGAGTGGGGAAACATCAAACTCAAAAATGTAAGTACAAATAATTGTGAAAAAGAGAAGAGGATATAAAAGTGCATGTTTGTGAATATTGTACATGTACAGTAATGTAATTAAAATAATGTAGCTTTTGCAATTGGCTGATATTTTTGTATACATTACATTTCTTGATCCTAGGGAATGACCTTATTGATGATGGGCTCTGCAGAAGCCCTGCCCGAGGAGCCTGCTGTCAGGCCCATGTTTGTGGAGGACATGACTGAGGAGCAGCTGGCCTCGGCTGTAAGTCAGACCAGCCCACCAGGCTTGGACATGCTCACTATGCATGGCTGTTTTTAATGTGATTTTGTTTACTGTTGTTGTCATTGTAAAGATGATACTTAAAAACATTCAGGCAGTAGATTATTTGTCATGAGAAGCCATGCCTGTAAAAAAAGATCAAATTCGAAGTAAACAATGTTGGTTCTGTTTTGTTCTGGTCCGTTGAACAAGATACTTTTGTTATGGTTACATTTGTCGCTTTGAATGTGGGCCACCGTCTTCAGAA
The DNA here is from genome assembly GCA_900303215.1 of Trachyrincus scabrus. Taxonomy (NCBI): domain Eukaryota; kingdom Metazoa; phylum Chordata; class Actinopteri; order Gadiformes; family Macrouridae; genus Trachyrincus; species Trachyrincus scabrus. Next base: position 5,082 of record OMNO01015106.1, on the reverse strand, counting down.
AGCACACGGTATGGCGGTGCTTCCCTGTAAAAACAATCATAATAATAGATATAATTGGCTTCCCTATTGAATTTGATTGAATTTGTATTATTCAGTTGACCAAATAAATGCTTTTCTGTTTTTATTTGTATGTACCACGTCCGGGACGGGCGGTCCGAGGGCTCCCCGGCGTGTGGATTACATACATTGGATAATATGCTTGTATAGAATATATGCATGGAACTGTGTTTTCCCCAATTAAAGGAAGAGGAATTTATCCTGTTCCTACTGTTTTTCTAGATGGAGCTTCCTTGTGGGCTAACAAACCTGGGAAACACCTGCTACATGAACGCCACAGTGCAGTGCCTTCGCTCTGTGCCAGAGCTCAAGTCTGCTCTCAGAAGGTAACATTTCCTGCTACTGCCAGTGTATTAGAAGGAACCTGGCATGGCAATTGAGTTTTGTTCTCACACTTTGGCTGCATACTTTGCCTTTGTACTTATGCCAAGTAGCATGCGTCAAAAGTACGTTTGTCAATGTCGGCAAATTTCCATGAATAAAAATGTAATAAAGTTTGTCCAAGGTCATGCCAAAAAAGCACCTAGAATAAAACAATGGGACAAAGAATTCCAATGTTTTCACTTGACCGCAGTGAAACCGGCTGCTCATCCTCATGCTGTGCCACAGATCTATCATCTAATACAATGCCAGGTTTTTTCTGTCGCCGTGCTATTTAACTTTTTGCTGGTTTTCTTTTTTTTCATCGACATTTGACAATGCTAGAAGAGAACAATGGCGATCCTTTATCTTTTCCTTTTTCTTTATTCATCACCAGGTATGCAGGTGCTCTGAGATCCTCAGGAGCAAATGCACCATCCCAGTACATCACAGCAGGTACAATTGGAAACCCCCTATGAATAAATACAATGAGTTTCTAAAGCACCTTTCTCTCATTTCCTTTTGCCTTATGCTGGAGATGAATGTGTGCTTGTGCCCCCTCAGCTCTGCGTGACTTATACGAGACCATGGACAAGACCTCCTCCAGCCTCCCGCCCATCATCCTGCTGCAGTTCCTTCACATGGCCTTCCCCCAGTTTGCTGAGAAGGGAGACCAGGGTCAGTACCTTCAGCAAGTAAGTCTCTCCACTTGATTGTGCTACGTCATCACCGTTATTCACACAAAGGGGCCTTTTTCTAATCCATTCATTTTCTTTGGGACGAACCAAACGCAAATATGCAATGGCTGGAGTGGAAGTGTTCTAAAATAGACCAGTGTGTGGCTGTGGTTTGTCATCTATAATGACAAATGTTGGATGGAATGTATGTTGGAGCATAGACCATGTTAATATGTACATTTAAATGCTACTGTAGTTTTAAAAGAGTGCAAGTTCAAGCTCATGTGGTCGTTTCTTTGTGCTTCTTCAGGATGCCAATGAATGCTGGCTGCAGATGGTGAGAGTCCTCCAGCAGAAACTGGAAACACTGGAGCCAGAGACTCCAATGGAGGTAAACATGGCGTCCTTTCTTTCATCCAAGGTTCACCATCTAAACATGTTCATATGACAAAGGCTGAAGAAACGACGTGTGAGTGTGCGTGTGTGTGGTTAATCGTTGCTCTTTCTTTCTATGTTAGACTGAATCTGAGAGTGGAGCTGCTGTAGCCACAGCAAAGAAGAACTTCATCGACCAGTATTTCGGTGTGGAATTTGAAACCACGTATCCTTGTGGTCTGCTGTGGTCATGTAACTGGAGATTAGAGTCTTGGTTTGCCCAACCCTCGTTCAAGGAGTAACCCAACACTCAAATGAAACCTCAGGGAAGGAATCATCTTTGGCGAACCATTGGTTATCGCAACTACCTCTCTGATTGGCTGGCATTGTATGTGGTAGATTGAGCTTATCGGAAAATCCACCAATAGATTGATCTGCAGGGCTTTTAAAGGGTTCATTCCTTAACCCGTCTGCCCAGTATGAAATGCACAGAGGCTGAGGACGAGGAGCCCACCAAGGGCAAAGAGAGCCAGCTCCAGCTGAGCTGCTTCATCAACCAGGAGGTCAAGTACCTCGCCACGGGCCTCAGACTGGTACGTTGCATACCTCAACATATGGGCTTGGGTATTACAGCCAATAGTAGGCCTGTCTCCAAAGTGTCATGTGTCTCATGTCTGTTTTGTTTTTCTTCACCTCAACCAGAGACTTCAAGAAGAAATCACAAAGCTGTCCCCATCTTTGGAAAGAAATGCCCTTTACATTAAATCCGTAAGCTTTTTTGCTGCGTATTATGCATTCCAATAGTCATTAAATGGTTGTTCACAAATTGTGTTTTATAAAACATTTTGTACATTTAGAATCTAAAGGCCTGTGTCTTTACATACTTAATTCTATGCTTGTATCCCATTAGTCCAAACTGGGCCGTCTCCCTGCCTACTTGACCATTCAGATGGTCCGCTTTTTCTACAAAGAAAAGGAGTCTGTCAATGCCAAAGTCCTTAAGGTCAGTCCTGGTGGACATTAAAGAAGTCACTCATGACTGCCCAATTCATCCAGTAATTAACGGCTGAATAGAAACATGGTCTGAAATTCTGACATGCTATTGTGTCTATTTCAAAGGATGTCAAGTTTCCCTTGATGCTGGATGTCTACGAGCTGTGCACATCTGAAGTACAGGAGAAAATGGGGCCTATGAGGTCAAAGTTCAAGGAGGTCGAGGACAAGAACCTAGAGATGGCACAGAAAAAGGTATGCATTTACAGATTGGCTCAAATTATTACTCTTCTCTCACTGTAGTACTTCTGAAGCCAAATAAGATGACTGGCAGTCCCTCAGATCGGGACGAGCGACTTTTAACTCCCATCTGAGAACGTTAGCACTAATAACTAGTTTTATTTTTAAATGTTTGCAATTAAATGATCAGCGATAGCTTTGTGGTTGTATGGTGACTATTGTTGATTCTGTTTCACTTTGTGGTTGTATGCTGACTAACTATTGCTGATTCTGTCTCCAACCCAGATAGTGACAAAGCCAGGTTCTGCAAAAGAAACCAAATTCGAGCCCTTCTCGTTCCCTGACGGTAGGCTTTTTTTTGTTGTTGCCTGTATATATTTTGAGCCTGCTTGTCCAAAAGATTGAGCTGTGACCCAGGCTTGCTTGTTGCCTCCAGACTTGGGCTCCAACAACAGCGGTTACTACGACCTTCAGGCCGTGCTTACACACCAGGGCCGCTCCAGCTCCTCCGGTCACTATGTGGGATGGGTCAAGAGGAAAGAAGGTAACTCCTTATAGAGTCACCAATTCCACTGACCACCAACGTGACTACACTTCTGTTGTATTTCAGAACAAACAAATGCACAACATTCTTACTCTAAAGAGCAGTAGTCCAAAACATAATGAGTTTGACCGTTCTACAGATGAATGGGTTAAGTTTGACGACGACAAGGTGAGTGTGGTCTCTCCCGAGGATATTCTGCGACTGTCTGGTGGGGGAGACTGGCATATAGCTTACGTCCTGCTCTACGGACCCCGGCGGCTGGAAATACTGCAAGAGGACGATTAACTTGAGAAAAGTCCAGAAGAAGACGAACCGATACAACATCCAACACACTTACAAAATGCCATTTTCAAGCACTGTCTGCATAGATGTGCAATAAATCCGGGTGTCTTTAAAAGTTAATAACCTTAAAATGTTTTTGCTTTTTTTTGTAACCGTTACAGAAGCTTGTAAAACAATCTGTCGTACAATGGCATTTCAAGTATATTATTAAAAATGGACTCCATTGTGAAAATCTTTTCTTAATGGAGACGAGAGGCAACTTCTGGACTGGTTCCGTCAAAGAGGCTTGAAGTCTAGCTGTGCAGTTTCCTTACATGTTTTATACATTGTATATTTTCCAAAAGCCTTTGCCAAGGTGTTCATGACAAAAAAACAAACAAAATTCCTGTCGTAACTAATCACCTTGTACAGAAACATTGGGCCAGTATCGGCCTACATTTCATCCCATGCTCTGGTGTGACATTGATTTTCAGTTCTACCACCCTGCCACGAGTAAGACGTAACCAATGCTCTGTAATAAGTTATTGACTGCTGACAAAGACGGTTCAAATGACCTCTTATATCAAGTGTGTGTCCCAACCTGAATGATTACAAATAAAAGTCTGTTTATTAGGAAAAACGTCTGTTTATTTTCTGGGGGGAAAAAAAGCCCTCACTGGGGCTTCAAATACAACACACAAAATTGTTCTAAACACCAATCTTTTGACTGAAACGATTAGTTTCATGGTTCAATAATTATAAAAACATACTTTCTTGTGCATGATCTAACTTTAAGCCTCACTGAGGTTATCTGCGATTTGGGAGAAGCTTGCTGCAATGAGGGCAGAGACCAAGTTCTCCACCGTGGCCTGCGTTCCTTCCCTGTCCTGCCAGGCCACCAGCAACAGTTTGGCCTGCATGTCCACGTCCTCGCTGTCCGTCTCGATCTCCCGCAGCTCCGACGCCTTCATCTCCAGCTGCACAGCCAGAGTCTTCCACTTGGCACCCAGCTTGGCAGCCACGTCATCCATCTGCTGGTTAGACACCATCTTGTTCTGCATGCTGGGACCTGGATGGGGGGGGGGCAGCATAATTGAATAATCAACACCCCAAGCATGGTGGTTTATTAAACTATAATTAGATAACGTGTTCACAGGCAGTAAAAATAAAGGTGGCCAGAGAGCCACAGTTAGGAAGTTATATTAAAGAATGGAGGCAGGCTAGTGTAGGGTGACGCTAAGCTAAAAATATTCTGCAGCCTGCCTGTAGGCATTCTTCAGCTAGCCTAACCGCTCATTAATGCCATGCATCCAAAAAGATTAGCTGTAAGTGGCTTTGGATAAAGGAATCTGCTAAATGTCTTCATAACATCAGATTTATGGAACCTACTGTCATTGCTTTCTTTCAGAAGGTTGTCTCCGTTGTCGTCGTCATCCTCCTCTCCGGTCTTGATCTCCTCGGAGGGGATGTCTTTCTGCATGGGGCAAACAGTTGCCATGGCAGCAGGTTAGCCAAAAGCCTCTCCCATATACAGCTCTTTAAAAACCCTGAGAGCGGGCTTATCCAGGCCTCGTC
>OMNO01015105.1:0-13760 GCA_900303215.1 Trachyrincus scabrus | reverse complement strand
AATTTTTTTTTAGCTACAGTGTTTACTGCTTTATTTGCACTGTTGCTGTTTGATAGATAAACATTTAACATTTCATTTAAATAGTTGGAGTTTGCATTGTACTAAATTCATGACACAGCACATCCGACATTTCATTACATTTTGATCAACTAAACTCAAGCTAATTATGAAGAGCAGCTCTTAGTAACCAAGCATTGTGTCTAGTGTTTCATTAACATTAACAATAACGTGTAACTGAATGAGTCTCATGGTCATCATCTAGTTGTCATCTTTTCTTTTGTAGTAGTTACATTCCTAACTTACATTATTTTGTAAAGAAAACTGGTCTTCTGCAATTGGATACATCCGACTGATAATAGGAATTATAATTCATAGGTAGCATTCTCAGCAAAGTGAATATTCTAACCACTATTGTTGACAAGTTGATGTGCACGTGTGCGTGTGACAGGTGCTGGAGAATTACAACAAAGGCAAGACGGCCCTGCTGTCGGCAGCTAAAATCATGGTTAGCCCCACGGAAGTGGACTTGAACGCAGAGACCATCTTCATGGGCGCCTCGACAACTTCACACCAACCCACGCCGATCGCTCAGCACCGGCGGAACAGCAGTGTTCGGTTAGTACGTGGACGCACAGAACAGTATCATTTAATACACAAAGATGACGCCGCTTAGAACTACAATGGGACACAATCCTATATATAGATTCAACATCACTCCAGGATATGGCCTGGTCTATTCATTTCTTTTTTTAAATACTCTATATACTAACATTCACTTTCTCTTCGAAGAATGTGCTTTTATCTTGGGTTTCATTTGTCACAATCTGTTTACATTTGGATTTTTAATTCTTTTTAAAGCCTAAAAGAGTTGTCACGGTAAGCAAATTAACCAGACCATTAACTTTTCATCAATGTACATTTTCCCCATGCATGCACGCACGCACGCATGAATGAACGCACGCACGCTGTCCTGCTACAGAACTCTTGTAACGTATGGTCATATCCAATTCCCTCCCAGACCGTTCTGGTTCAGCCCGGCCCAATCTAGACCTTATAGTATAATTATTGTTATAGTTGTCACCTCTAGATGGTTCTCTGTAGCTAGCAGCATCCAGCATCAGACCCCCCTCTTTCCCTCCGTTTATCTTGTTCTCTTCCTCACGGGACCTTTTTTGTATTCACAAGTCGGTGTTATGTCCTAGCAAGTTCCCAGTGCTGCGAAATTCCCACTTAATTCCCACGTCTTGTGCGTTTTAAATCTCCCTTTATCCCTTGATTTTCCCCTGTTCCCCCTCTCTCTGCCTCTCTCTCTCCCTCCTCTAGCTCCTGTGCCCACTCCGAGCTCTCTCTGGAGGGCTTCTCTGAGTGCCCCCCACCCCAGGCGCCTGTGGTGCTGCGGGGGGCTCGTGAGCGCCTCACCGTGGAGCTCCGGGAGCGTAAAGCCCCGCTGGCCATCATGGAGAGCCTGTCGGACGCGGAGTCCGTGTACAGCCTGGACTCCCGGCGCTCCTCGGCCGCGCTGCGCGGCTCGCCCATGCTGAGCTGCCTCCCCTTCCCCCTGGACGCACCCATCCCCGAGGAGAACCCCTCCCTCAGCTCGCGCACCGAGCTGCTGGCGGCCGACTGCCTGTGCCCGGTCACTCCGGAGCACCTGGGGGAGTCGGGACCCTACTTCGCCTCCTTGGATTCCAGAGCCAGCCCAGAGTACGGCATGCGGCTCTCCCCCGGCACGTCTCACTACGGCGGGAAGCGCCCCCTAGCGCCGTGCGGTCAGAGCACGACCCAGGCTTCTCCTCCTCTCAAGGCGGGGCCCGGCGCTGGCCTCCAGGACCCTCCGGATGACGGCTGCATCGTGATGCCTGCCGTCTACAGTCCCGGCAGCACTCCTCCCCATCAGCTGAGTCCCCAGGCTGGCTCCAGACCCATGGACTCATTAGAGAATGGCCAGTCGAGCGCGGAAGCAGAGCTGGCGGCGGCCTCCGCTCCCCATACGCAACTGTCCAACGGAAACCCCAGCCAGGCCGTGCTGGAGTTTGCCCAGTACCTGGACTCCCTGTTCAGGCTGGATGGCAGCAGCTCCCCGCCCCTGGAGCTGTCCGACGGGGAGTCCGAGTCCGGGCGCGGCTCCTTCCTGGGGCAAGAGGAAGGTCTGGGCGAGGGACAGTCTATAGACGACAAGCGGCTTCTGGCCAGAGCCATGGTGGAGCCCAACTTGGTTCCCAAGCCCCCACGCACTTTTGCTGGATCTGCCGACCCCTCCTCTGGCATCTCCCTGTCACCCTCCTTCCCCCTCTCTTCATCTGGGGAGCTAAATGACCTGTCCCCCGGCGATGGCACACACTCTCTACGAACATCCCCTCCCTGCCACTACCCTGAGGAGAATACTTTGTCATCCATGGTGTGAAGCGCTGCAGAGTCTCCTGCCCTTATTTTATTTAAGAGCATCCATCCGATATTCAAAAAGCATATCACAGAACATGCATGCGATGGAATGCAGTCTGCCGTAGTCACGTATCAGAGACACAACAACAAGAACAACATCAACTGATCTGAAAACTCTTAATTTTTTCAGGTGTCCTTTTTGAATGCTATGTTGAGCATTTTCACACTTTTGCAACAACTGTAAGAAGAACAAAGTTACTTTCTGCATGCCAGAGAACCGTGCTGCTTTTTGGGTAAATTATTGTAGCTTCTCATTGCCATTCCAATACAATACTATCTCACCCATTACATGAGCATTATGTTAGCATGATATCCATTCAATGACAAGACATAACTAAATTGAATTGACAACTGCAGGGATTTAAACTATGACAACCACAACAACAACAACAACAACAACAACAACAACAACCAGACACTGTAGAAGAGGTTAGCATAGGCACACCGTTGTAGTTTATATACCGTGGGCCTTTCTGCACCCTTAGCAACCTGGCCCTTCATCCAGCCTTTACTTTTATTTTAATCAAGAATGTGAAACCCAAGAGAAAATGATGATCAAAGAAAGGGAGGATGGTAGAAAATATTCCTCAGGTTTATTGGGAATCGACTCGTGGGACAAGAAGAAGTGTTCTTTATTGACGAGAATTCATGTGTCTTAAAATATTGATAGATGAGATATTGAAAGGCGTTACTCAGATCTTTTGAATCTTTTAGTTTGCCATGATGTAGTGCATGATGTTCTTTTTGAAAGTGTTACTAAGCCACTTAACAATTCACATTTGGATCATCTCACACATCTCCAAATGCTTTATTTGCCCCTTTGCCAAAAATTAATGCAATGTATTGCCAAATGTATTTATGAGATGTAATATCGTGTATGAATGTGAATATTGTTAGAGTTAGATAGAAGGATTTACATCACGTGTAATCTGCCTCTTCGCCGGTCTATTGTTTCCTCGTGCCCATTATGTGAAGTAGCCGCCCCATCCCGACCTTGTATCACTGCCATGGCTCTCATTCCAGAGACTGTAAGCCCAGCCCGGATCTCCAGTTCTCAACAACTAACTGACTAGCATCTTAACTACCACATTGTTGTTTTTTTGATGCGGTAGTATTTTTTAAGTACGTTTTGATGGGTCCCGCTGGTGATCAAAGAAGCAGGTAAACCCACTCAAGTCAGGTGTACCTATCAGGTCATGGTTGAGGAGCTATGGTGAACTGTAACTGTATGAGGGATTTACAACAAAAACACCAGACACCAGGTTCACCGGGCATGACCTCTCTGCGGGTGTGGTGGTGGAGGTCGTGTGGAGAGGTTGTCAAGGTGCTAGCTCTTGACGCATTTACGTCCCTTTAAAAATGGCTCAACTCAAGCAACCCTGGGTGTCTGACTGGAGAATACATATTGTAGGTTTGCTACACGGCATATGATCTTCCATATCATTTAAATGATTGGTTCACAGTTTGCATTATTTATTATCATGAATGTCATCATCTTTATTGCTGTTAGATGGAATATTATACTTATTATTACTTTTGCAACAGGTTGCTTTTATCTTCTCTAAGTGTTATTTCAGGGAGTTGTGGGGATTTTTTTTGTAAGATTTACACAGGAATAAAAAAACGATCAATGTGGATTTTTTTTTTGTTCTGTTCAAATTGAGAAGTATGAGATGTGTCAATGCATGGCCATAGTATTGTTTGTTATTTTCAAGTCAAGGTGGTGACAATGCTCTATGGTTAAAGCCACCTCACAGTGGGCTATGTTATATTCAGTTATACACACCACCAACGCAGTATCAGGTAGTTGGGAAGACGAAGCAGCCATGTTCTTGCCGGTTTACGGACACCAAATGTATTCATTGTGTCAGCTCCAGTAATCACAAGATGTCACTTTTGTATCATAGCTTTGCTTGCTGGAGTCACAAGCCAAGCATTACTGAAGGAAAACCCTATAGTGCATCTTCACAAAGACATGCACAGCACTGTCTATTTTTGTGTAATTATTTATGCAGATGTCTACTTAAAAAAAAGAAATTCCAAATATAATAATGTAGGAAATCACTGTACTATGAGGATGAGATATATTATAATCTTTATCAATACTGACATATATAAAGTTTATAGAAAAAAAGAATATATTTAGACAGAGAACTGTAACAGATTCTATTGGCAGGATTTGGTTTAATAGATTAGGAAATTGGTCTGTATTTAAAGAAGAATAATTCAACTATGTCTTGTCCATGTTTACTTGGTTTGCTTCCCTTCCCTCCCTAGAATAAGAATGTATCTAATCCTTCCCTTTCACTGCCCTGCCTGTAACGGAATAAAGCAAAACCAACTACCAAGAATCACTTGTCTCTACTGTTGTCATATTTGTGTTTTTTAATTGAAAAATTTAGTAAAAGAAAAAGTAAAAGAAACATGAGTTACTTTAGGTGAAGTGGAGTCTTTGTTTATGTTTTTATATGTTAGAACTTGCACACCCAGTTTATTTGTCACCCTCTTGTTGTATGTCAACTTATTAGTTGCATCTGTCAATTTTGTACTAATGGAAGAAGGACTTGGGATACCCAACAGACTGAATATAATATGGCTAAATGCTTACCAAATGTTACAACATTCTCCACCTATGGCTGATGACACAGCCTATGCTAGCTATGAGCCATTTTTGCTCGTCTTTTTTTTCTGGGACTTATTGCCAAATAATAACATGATAAACTATATCAGATCGTTCATCATGATTTTCCTCCTGAGCTGCGAAGCTGTCGTGGTCGAGGGAATATTATTGATATGAAAGGGAAAAAGTGGTCAAAAGGGACATAGTCTTAAAATTGTGATCTATAAATAAAATCGACATTCGCAGCGAGAGAGCGCATGAAGGCTTGTTTTAATGTGTATTTTAAGATGAATGTGATGTGGGTTGGGTACCATGGTTCTTGTTGTTCTTCTGCTGTCCGCCAGGGGTCCTCGTGTTCTTCTTCTCTCTAGCAGACTAACATTAGCCTTGCGAAGAAGAGTGGGTCTTCCGCAACAAAAAGCACCGTTAGCAATCTACATAATCCTTGCAATGTTTTTTGTGTGTTCGTGAGATTGCTATGCATTGACACCGACATTTCGACAGTTATCCTGTCAAACGTGGAAGGTAAGTGAAAACGTATTATGATCGCAGTCTTAGTTTACACGTTAAATAGTCTCCAAAATAACCCTAACAGCTGTTATTAGCAAGCTAGGAAGGCAGTCGATCACAATAGCAAATCACTGCTTTGCCAATGCCTGACATTTTTGATAAAACAAGATATTTCGCAATGGTATTACTAGCACTGTTAGCTTGTGGCCTACATCCGACGGATTGGCTTAACTTTATTCCATTTAAGTCGCCTTGTTAGGTCAGTCACAACTGTACTCATGTACTGTTGAACTATCCAGATATGTGACTCATCTGATACTCATCTCAGTAATTTTGGTTTACTTTTTTCCCACGTCCTCACCTTTCCCCCCCAATTCCAATTCATTAAATATACGTACAACTAACAGTTTTTGTTTGTTTGTCATTTATAGTTGGCTGGGATTTATTCTGAGTGAGGGATGTGTGCCTCTGGAAAGTATACATCACGGGGTCCGGCTCTCATCCCACGGATGAAGACCAAGCACCGCTTATACTACATTACCCTGTTCTCTGTGGTCCTGCTGGGACTCATTGCCACGGGGATGTTCCAGTTTTGGCCCCACTCCATTGAGTCCACGGTTGACTGGACCTTGGACAAACGCAGTATCCACGATGCACCTCTGGTCCGCCTGCCTGTGTCTAGTCCAATACCCGAAAGGGGTGACCTCAGTTGTCGTATGCATACTTGTTTTGATGTTTACAGATGTGGCTACAACCCTAAGAACCGAATCAAGGTGATTATTCCTCCTATATAAATGCCTATAGCACGTGTGTGTGTGTTATGGAGCTTATAGGCCTTTATCACAGAGGTGTAATAGTAGGGGCGAACACGGATGTATCGCATGACGTTAATTAAGGCCACTGGCATGCCTACAGACACAATACTACGTTAACTTTTGTGGGTCTGAAACATACGGGCCCCAAGACAATTTTTACTAGCTTTCACTCAAGTTGTAGGAGTTATCAGTGTTGGAGCAAAACCAAAGACTTTTGTCACTTGACATGTTTAATCATTTATTTAAGCAAATACAAACACCTCAAATGACAATGACAGGCATGAGCCGTCATTGAAATGTGCTTGTGCCAAATAAGTATTTTTTATTTGTGCAAATATTATTCACAATAATTTTTGGGTGTGTATATACTGTGTATCACATTTTTAGCACAGGACCAATCAGGACTGTGAGTTGAAAGTTTTACTGGACTCAACTACTGGACTACTTTACTCGACTTGACTTTTTAGGCCTCCGGACATCGAGCGCCCCTTATTGTTGAACCCTGCCTATTTTCACCCCTACTTTTACACCTCTGTGATGAAGGCCTAATGTCTAGTGTCTCTTCTGTTGATGTCATCATAACCCTATGTGTACATATTTGTCTTGTAGGTGTACATCTACCCGCTACAGAGGTTTGTGGATGAGGTGGGCGTACCCATCAGTAGCACAGGTCTATCCAGGGAGTACAATGACCTGCTCAGTGCCATCTCTGACAGTGACTTTTACACGGACGACGTGACCAGAGCCTGCCTCTTTGTCCCGTCTACCGATGTGCTAAACCAGAACTCCCTGCGCATCAGAGAGACTGCCCAGGCCTTGGCCATGCTGCCTAGGTAAACCAATCTAACCCTTTGGTGAATGTCAAAATGTAATTTATCTTGTGTGTTTTCCCCTGAGTATCAGGCCTCATATATGTACGTTGTGTCCACGGGATAACTGTACTTCACAGAATTGTAGTTTTTGTGTAATTCTAAAGTGTATTTAATAATGTGTGTTTGTTAGATGGGACAGAGGAATGAATCACCTGCTCTTCAACATGTTACCTGGAGGCCCTCCAGACTATAACACAGCCTTGGATGTGCCCAGAGACAGGTATCATAACTCCTGAAGCCCACCCACAGTAATGGATCGTTACTAGCTTGATTACAACGTGCTTAATAGGATAGTGGCTTAGAGCTACATGTACAAAAAAACAAGCTGGGATTATGAGAGAAGCACTGCAGTTTTTATTTAAAACACTAGATGGGAGCATCCCATCAAGATGCATCTTACTCGATTTCCAGATGTTGATGAAGAAAACATACATCCGTTAAGTATGTGTTTATTCTTTGTTTTACATCTTTAATCATTTAAAACTTATTTAAAGATGATAGATATTATTTAAAGGATTATTGTCCAGGATTTAATGGTTATTGGTAGTTTTTAAGCTGTGACCTCACTTTGATTTAAATTGCATATCTTCTCTCAAATTGTCTAAGGTCGTTTTCACGCCTGAATTCTGAAGATTTGGTCTGGTTCAGTGGTGAAGTTGCTATTTTGTTGCATTTTTCATTTGGTTTGCGTTTAGACAGGACATTTTTAAGCGAACCAAACAAATGTAAACACATGTCACGCTGTTGAACGAAGGAAACTCACAACGCTTCCTTGTTGCGGACAATAATAATGGAGGGTTAGCAGCAACTTTGTGCAGTCTTGGGTTTTTTCATTTTGCTACAAATTACAAATAATAGAAGAGTATAATAGCGAACAGTATGAGCGCCTGACGGGTTTGTGAGTGTGTGATTGCACCACCTGATTGCACCACTTATTTATTATTTCCAATTGGCTTGTTTTTTGGTTCGCTTCCTATAGTTGGGTTGGCTCACGTTCACACCTAAAGCGAACCGAACCAGAGTTCACTTGGAAGCGGACCGAGACCCCTGTTTTCAAGTGGACCAGAATTTGTTTGGTCCGCACCAGAGTTCGAATGAGCGTTCACACCACCCCAAAGGATCCGTACTATCAGGGGAAAACGCTCCAGGGTTCGATTAAAACGGACCAAACAACTCAGGTGTGAAAGCACCCTAAGAATGTAAAAATGTAGTCATTACAGTAAGCAAAAGAACATGATTTACTCCATTAGTGAAATGTGGAAAAAACTAAACGGTGCATCGAGCTTTAGGTTGCTTATTTTCAAGTTGAATTTCCTAGAAGATTATCAATAATCAAGATAGAGTGCATGCATCACGATCTATGAATGCAGTTCTACATCCCAGCTACATATGTAATGGTTAACAAATTAATAATGGATGTTTTTGTATCATTGAATCGCTGTGTGCAATATAGTAGACCAGGATGTATTTGTATTGGCTGGTCACTCGGATTGGAAAAGTTGGCTTTGACAAACACCCAGACGATAAGCACTTAGATGGGAGCTATAGGGAATTTCCTTGGCTCAAGCAGCTGTGCTCTGTTTTCTACCGAGCCTTATCGGAACCAGGTGTGTGACATGGAGTGTGTGTCCGACTATCTATGCACCAGGTCCAAGTGGGATGGATTCCAACATGTGCTTGTTGACCTATACTACATTTGGCTCACATAGTCAATATGTAGGGGTAGGAAAATGAATCTCTGACGTGATATATCGGTATGAACAGCGAAACCACGACTAGGCCGAGGGACAAGATGGCTCTTCCAATCGTTTCACTATCGTTATTACTTAAGTGCATAATATTTTCCTTTTGATTTTTGGGAAATGTTTTTTTGTTTGTTTTAAAAACGTGTAATACAGCTATATACATAAACATAACCTAAATGTGAATAGTATATAAACAAGATGTGGATTGTTGAAATGCATGCAATCCGTGTTTGTTTGTGTTTCAGAGCACTGCTAGCCGGTGGGGGATTCTCCACATGGACCTACAGACAAGGCTATGATGTCAGCATCCCTGTGTACAGCCCCCTGTCTGCAGATGTGGAGCTGCCTGAAAGACAGCCGGGGTGAGCTCACTTTCTCACACACCTCTCCACCAATCAACTCGTTAAAGGGGTCACAATACATCATGTCTAATGGCTGGTTTATATTTGACCTGTGCGACCGCCATCACCCGGGCGTTTGACTTCCCTCACATGAATAGGCCAATGTAAAAAAAAAAGCAATTATAACTGCCTGGAGGTTGTGGAAAAATGTATTGTGAGCCAGCTAGTTTTGACATGACCATCTGTTATTGTGTCTAGTCTATCTCATGGATTAGTCACTTATCACAGATTTGATCCCTATGTTTTTAATTGGTATATAATGAGCTTACTGGGCAAAACAATTTGCATGTCTTTAACTGGAAAGACACTGACCCAAGATTTGGTCTGTTCTTGTTCCGATTATGCCTCCACCCAGGCCGCGGCGCTACTTCATCCTGTCGTCCCAGACCGCCATCCATCGGGAGTACAGAGGGGAACTGGAGCACCTGAAGGAGGAGAACGGCGAGGCTCTGCTCCTGCTGGACAAGTGTAGCAACCTCTCCCAGGGAGCCGCCTCCGTACGCAAGCGCTGCTACAAGGGCCAGGTGTACGACTACCCACAGATCCTCCAGGTGTGGCAACACGGCTGTACTGGGGCTATGCTCACCATAGCCACCTTAGCCTTCATACTCAATTCAGATCTGTCTATAGGAGGGCTTCAATCTGTGACCTGAAGTTCAAGCCCAGCATCTTGGTACTTCTTGACCAGAAATTGAATGACCTCGTCCTCGTTCTGTGTCTCTTGAATGACCTGTCCTCCTCCTCTCTGTGAAGGAGTCCTCGTTCTGCGTGGTTCTGCGCGGGGCTCGGCTGGGCCAAGCAACCCTCAGTGATGTGCTGCAGGCCGGCTGTGTTCCCGTCGTCCTGGCCGACTCCTACATCCTGCCCTTCTCAGAGGTCCTGGACTGGAAGAGGTATTTCTCCACCCAACCCCAAGCATCTGACGGTCAACACTGCATTTCATTGATTGGTTGGTTGTCTTTTTTTTATTATTCTTCCAACAGGGCATCAGTGGTTATTCCAGAGGAGAAGTTGTCTGAGATGTACACCATTCTGAAGAGCATTCCTCACAGACAGGTGGAAGAGATGCAGAGACAGGTACAAGTCAAGCATAACAATAATACATGGAGAATGGAACACTTGGTTTAGAATCAATTTGGTTATGATTTAACAGTGTGAACAGCATGCAGTCAATCAGCGGAGCAGGGGCAGATCACTCTGGATCCACAGCCAGACCTTTTTAATGGTCTCCAGACGTGTAATTTCATCATAAACTGGCGTAGTCACTTTCAGATCCGACACATGCTTTTCACAAAGCTTTAGAAGGTATAGTAGTATCGTGGATGGCCAATCTAGACAGGTAATTTGATTGAAAGAAATTTTGTGAACCTAAATTTCCTCTACATTGTTAATCTAGATAAAACGCCTATTTGGAAAACCACCACTCGACCACTTTTGATTTTTGGTAAACTTTGTGAAGCCAAAAAGAACTCTCACTCTTTCTATTGAACAGCAACATTGAGCCACCATAAACAGCAGTGAAAGCCCTCATAGGAGAGAAGTGTATCGGTTCAAGCTGTTTCTCATTTGCCTTGTATCAACGCCGGTCCATTTACCAATTATGCTGGCCAAACACACATCTTAAGCCCAGGGCTATTAGACGATCTTGGGGTTAGATTACTCCAGACAGGGCTCCAAGACGGGGCTCCTTGGGGAGAATATACGCTCACAGCTACATTAGCAGCATGAAGCTGATGTGTCCATCAACTGCTCAGGTCGGTGTTAAGTCAAGTGATCAGAGCTGAAATGGGAATTGAAAAGTCAGTTTGATGACTTGTGATGCTGACACCTGCATGGTTTTCTAGTTAAAGATATCTTAGAGCAACGTTTTGAGGTAGGTGGATGTCTCATTGAGGGGGAAAAACTGGACTTGAATGAATTCCCTTTTCAAACAGCATTTACATATGCATTGGTAAATAATTTTTCAGTATGTATAGTGTGGAATAAACAAATACTACTGTACAAATACTGTACTTACTCTACTATTATTCCAAATGTATTATTGTTAAATTGTATGCATTATTCACATACAAACTGCATTGAAAGCAAATAGCCTTCAGGGAACTGCTCGAGGAAGCTGGATTTCCAAGTTAGCCGTAGATGTATTGTCAGAATTCAGAATTTAAAAAATTATCCAAAGATTGGAGTAAACTCAGTTCACTCCAGTCTCTGGATCATTTGTTTTAGTATGACAACTGCTCTGAACCTAACCTGTTTCATATCGGGTTATGTTTGAGTTAACTCGCCTGCACCACCAATGACTTCTATCATGCGGCTCAGTGTCACTTTATATTTTGGTATTTCTAAAACAACAGCTCTCTAAGGGGGTTTACTATGAAGCAATATTTGATGGTTGGCCATTTTAATTTTTTCCTGACATGGCGGTCCTGCCATGTCTGGGTGGATTTAAGGACTGAGGACGCATTAAAAGCTTAAAGTTTCCTTCAAAGCAAAAGCTTTTAGTATTGGCTGTGGAGGGCAACAATGCACATATACACCAAAAATACAGTAATTTTTTCCCCATTTCTAATAATAATTGACATAAATTCTGACATAAATGAGGCATGGATTTTGCGAAAAGGAAAGGTACCTGGCTAAACTATGAGTGTCCGGTGGCAGTTAGGGTTAGGGTTGGGGCCGTTGAAGTGGTCACTCTGTGTGGACTGGATCTATGTGGGCCCTTCGGGACCCGTCCAGAGTGTCCCAGCTGGCAGGATGAAGTGGGACAGCAGATCACATTTATTCAGAGGTTTGTTTCATTGTGAATGTATTAAGTGATTAAAGAGCCATTTTGTCTGCCTATGCCTGTGCACATCTGGCAAAACTCTTTACACAATATTATTGGGTATATTATTTATTATTATTACCCAAGATGTTGTCCAAGAATGGCATCTCAACATTCCCTGGGTGTAAAGGCGATCATTTGATTTATTTTATAACTAATTAAATGTACAGCTAAATTTGGTTTAGAACCAAATCTATGGGTATTAAGTAAGCAGGAACCATTCCTAGTTTCATACCATTGTTATTGTTGTTTCCCCACATATATGTAATGTATTTTATGAGTTGTTTCCGTTGACTGACCACAAGAAGGTTCAACAGTCTGTGCTTTGCCCTGAGGCCCTTACCACGGTTCCACAGTGGATGACTTTGTGCTTTGTATGAAACTAGGCATTGCTCATGCCTGCTCTGAGAGGAGTTAAAGCCATTCACTTTCTGCAAATCAATAAGTCTTAGCTCCCGAGTCGGAGACAAGCGACCCATGTTCAGTTTGAGAAGACGTCATCTCGCTTCGTATCCTTGAGGGAAAATGTTCTGCATTCCATTAATATCTAAACTCAGACATTTCTGACCTCTGATGAGCAATGGGAGAGCCGCTTGTGTGTCAGAACTCCGGGACAAAGATCTTGGTGCGTGTTTTCAAAGATAAACACTATCGGACGTCACAGCAGTATGATTCTTAGTACTGAGATTATGGTCTTATATGCGGGTCTGAAGGCCACTCCGATTTGCAGCTACATGTTCCCAACTAAATGCAAACACGTTGACATGGGGCACGCCTTCATTTGATCCATCAACACTCAACACGTAACACTGACCCCAGACCAGTTGACATTACAAGTGCTGAGGTCAAACAGAACAACATACGTGTGAACAACAGCTTGAATTTGAACACGGTCAAACTTGAGTTGATGTGACGTCCATTACGTCACAAATTGTAAAGGCTAAGTGTTAAAACAGGTGCTGGATGTGTGTTAACAGTGTTTAAAGGAGGCCTCTGAAGCCCTGGGCTACCCACTGGGTCCCCTGAGTCTAGTTTGGGTCAGACCCTTGGTGTGCAATACATGCAAGCCTTTATTACATCAGTCATGCCCGTGTCAATGGGTTTTGGCCCAAATAATTACTAGTTGCCATATTGGAGTTCTGTCATTGTGTGATTGGCAGGTTGCTCTGATCTACTACTGAGGGTACAGACTGTAGTGACAGCAAAAATCAGACTGTAGCGCTCGATAATTCACATGAGGAATACACTTGGTGCCTATTGTCCTGGAAAAAAACGGGTAAAGCCGCACTGAACACACTCATTCATCAAGTAATTTCATTCATTCACCTATTAATTCCATTCATTCATTTGGTCATTTCATTCATCTGGTCATTTCGGCGATTATTACGATGCTGAAGAAGTTAGCCGTATTGAAAGGATGAAACTGACTATCTACACAATTTGTGGAGAGAAGTAGCTGTTGACTGGCTTCAACGGATGAAATTAAGTCCTCTGCTGCTGTCAGTGTGCTCCTCTTCACCCACAGCCCTGT
>OMNO01015101.1:6491-19574 GCA_900303215.1 Trachyrincus scabrus | reverse complement strand
GGGCGCCTGCTTGGCAGCCTCTATCTTGGGTGCCTCCACCTTGGGCGCCTGCTTGGCAGCCTCTACCTTGGGTGCCTCCACCATGGGCGCCTGCTTGGCAGCCTCTACCTTGGGTGTCTCCACCTTTGCGGCGTCTACCTTGGGTGTCTCCACCATGGCGGCCTCTACCTTGGGTGCCTCCACCATGGCGGCCTCCACCTTGGCGGCCTCCACCTTGGGTGTCTCCACCTTGGATGTCTCCACCTTGGCGGCCTCTACCTTGGGTGTCTCCACCTTGGCGGCCTCTACCTTGGGTGTCTCCACCTTGGCGGCCTCTACCTTGGGTGTCTCCACCTTGGCGGCCTCTACCTTGGGTGTCTCCACCTTGGTGGCCTCTACCTTGGGTGTCTCCACCTTGGCGGCATCTACCTTGGGTGTCTCCACCTTGGCGGCCTCTACCATGGGTGTCTCCACCTTGGGTGTCTCCACCTTGGGAGCCGGCTTGGCAGCCTCCGTCTTGGGTGCCTCTGCCTTGGGTGTAGGTGAAGCTTGTTTTGCAGCCTTTCCACTGGATTTAGCTGTGGATGGTTTGTCACTGGTGGCTGGCTTTACAGCTTCTACAGGAGCAGGTTTAGCTTCAACCTTAGCAGGCTTGGCAACCGGGGGCACAAAAACTGGCATACAGACCGGCTTCATGGGTGGGATGAGGGGTGGGAGATCATCCTCTGCAACTGAAGTAACAAAGGCTGCTTTTGGTGAGGGGTTTTTATTTTCAACTACTGCTTTGGGGGGGCTGGAAGCAAGGGCATCTGAAAATGAAACCGGGGCTGAAGCAGCAGGCTTTGAGGTCACTTTAAAGGCGGCAGGGGCGGAAGCAGGCTTGGTGGGGATTGGTGAGGCCGTTTGAGGGTGAGCAGGAGTAGGTTTAGCCGTCACTACAATTGGGTCTGGCTTTGGGTCTACTGGTTTTATCTCAGCAGGAGGTGCACTAGATTCTACAGGTGTAGGGGCTGGAGGAGACCCAAATGCTGCCCCTTTTTTAGGTTTTCCTTGTTTACCAGCCTTTACAACCTTTGGGGTTGTAGAGGAATCACCAGGAGAAGATGCTAGAGGAGACACTACGGGGGAGCGTGAGGTTGAGGAAGGTGTACTCTTAGGGGAGGTGGGAGATGCTGAACAGCCAGACATTGAGGATCGTTTTCTTCTGCCAGGGACAGCCTTTGGGGCAGAGGAGGTACTTGACCCACTCTTGGCATCTTTGCCTTTGGCCTTAGCATGGCCAGCAGCAGCCATGGGTTTCTGGGTGGCAGCTTGGGCAGGAGGTGTGGCTAAATAAAACAAATTGATTCTTAAAAAGGGATGTGGATTGTCAATGTCATCATGCGGGTTAAATTATCAAAGGGCAAGGCATATTCCCGTCACAAGGTTAGGGGGAAAACGCATCCTCAATCAAAATGCACACCCTGTTCACACACTTCTCCATTACACACTCCATTACACTTGAAGATGCACTAATCAACCATAATCCAAGCCGAAAGATGTGTATACCTTTCCTTCCTTTCGGTTCCTTACAAGGATTTCTTTGGAGGAAACGACCCTCGTTTTCCATGAGCAATTACTGCTTTTTTTTTTTCTCTAAAGAGGAATTACTTAAGGGAAGCTCGAAAATGTAAAACAAAAATTAAAAAATAGGATTTTTAGTTTTTTTAATGACGTGGCTTTATTGAAGCTTTTATTTCACTATATTAGGTAGACTGGCCTGCTTCAATTAAGTTTTCACCAAGAGGCTTTAATCTATGACCAAATAACAGACAACCAACCTTTTAAATCTCAAAACTAAAATTTGAACCGTAACATATTTGTGTTTCTATAATATTTGCAGGGTAACAATATTAGGGGGTGTGGGTAAGAATGTGATATGTTAACCCACCTGACAGTTGTCGGGTGGAATGGGATGCGCCTGCATTATTAGACTGCTTCGACTGGATGCCCTTATTGTCGACTGCAACAGGTTCTCCCTCAACAGGATTCTCATTTTTAGTGGCAAGATCTACATTCTTATAACCAGACACTATTCCGGGGTCCTGTGTAGCAGTTTTCCGGCTGTCATCGACACATTTATCTGTAGATTCTGTAGCAACACTTGCCTTCCCAACTTCACTGTCTACGGCTGGGTCTTTAGGAGGCGACAGTTTAGGATCAACTGGAACCATTGCAGCTGCCAACTTCTCTTCAGCGACAATTTCATCAGTGAACTCTAGAGCTCGACTCTCGGTTTTATCAGCTACAACTGTCTCCTGGCTGTCAACTAACTTATCAGTGGTGGCTCCTTTTTCTTCAGCAAGGGTTTCTCCTGAAGCAGAAGCTTCAGCCGGGGGGACAGGTTCTTCAGTCGGTGGCAGTTCAGCAGCAGTCACTGAAGGGTTGGCAGGAGTCTGTTGCTGTACAACAGGTGCCTCCTCAACAGCAGACTCTATAACCTGATCTTTGGCCACTTGGACTGCAGCAGCACCGTTTACTTGATCAGAGGCCTCAGAAACGTCCTCAGACGCCATCTCTTTAGGAACAATAGAAGCTTCTAAAGGCACAGAGGTCTCCAGCTGGGGTGCCTCGTTTCCTACAGGTACAGCCTTCTCAGGGTGAGCAGAGGAATTCAACTCCACTGCTGAGGAGGGAGGAACAGGAGGAGTGCCCGGGACAGGGCAGTCACAGAAGTAGTGTGAGGAGCCATTTTGCTTGCATACTATAACATTATATGTTCATACACAAACATATATTGGGATTGTGCTCAACTTATAGTGGATGTGAGGATGCTTAAGAATGAATAACCAATTTCTCACCGTGAATAAAAAGTGGGGGTGTAGACTCAAAAGTGTGGTCCCAATGCCCATGCACACAACACACAGTTGAACTAATCAAAAAGAATGTCTCCTAGAAATGTCACAACATTGACATCCATTGAAAAAGGCAATGTATTGAATTAAGAGTATGATATATTTATAGCCATGTCAACTTTGTTTTAAGGACAATGGATAATTTGAAAACAGAATTTAAGTGAACACAATGTTTCAAGATTTAAAGTGAATGTTGGAAATCTATGTTTGTGACATATGTGCTCCTAGAAAAAGTGAACAATTCATAATTCCTGCCCATACCAGCAAAATTACTCCCACCCAGAATGAACAGTCCTTCATAGACTGGATATGCGAGTGCCTCAGTTGCAGCCTCATTCTTTTTTTAGTATTGAAAGCTGTTGGCAAATTCTGATAAAACACTGTTAATCTCAGGAAGGATTAATAGTGTTACATTTACAATAAATGCTCATTACAATAAAGGCCTAATACAATTAAATACAAACCGTGCAATATTAGTCCATATCTTCTGTGCTCAAGGAAATCCAAAACGTGCATGCACTATGTGGCAAACCTAGCTGTCAGTACAAATCCCCACACATCACCAAGTGCGTAAACAAAAATGGGACCCTGGATTACTCTTGAGAAGCTGTTCTTGATTTCTTAGTGACATTTAGGTAACCATAGGTAACCTTTAGACAAAAAAAATACCCACCAATGTGTCATCCTGCCTAATAGATTCAATTGCAGAATGGGCTAGTCCAGCCCTGAGTTGGGTGGTCTTTTGAGTTAAGAATATCCATCTAAACAACAGATGATAGTAGAAACTGCCATGTGTCGCTGAGAGAGGTCTGGTGACATTCTATAGACTGATCTGATCACCTGTCAAACCAGCTCCATGTCTGCTTGGCCATGTCACTTCAATCACTTACACTGTTAAGATGTGAAAATGATTTAGCCAATGTAGAGCTTTAAGGCCCCGGTAATCAAAGAGTACCAGGATCCCAGTGACAACTGTGTTGTAGCATGCGTGGTAAATCAAGTTCATACGAACCAGTCTCAACTTGAGGCTGCTGCATCTCCTGCTCGGTGACCGGGACCGTTTCTGTGGCTTCGCCTGGCATGGTTGCTGATAGGGAAGAGACAATTGTACTAAACAATGAAATACACGACTCTCACTTGGTTTGATATAGAACACAGCACCTAGTAAACTACGTATTTTCAGTTGTTTTAACATAAATGGCCGGACAGTCCCAACGATTTAAGTTCGTGCGTGCCCATGCTTCTGGATGTTCTAGCTACCCACAGATCGCTATCTTCGTATGAGAGGATTAGCTGCCATTGGATGCTCATTTCCCCTTCTGATTTTGTAGCAAGAATACAAATACAGACAACTTCAAAACACCACCGTCGTGTATTAAACTGGCGCAGTGATAAGGTTTTACGCTTGTCGGAAAAATAAAGCTCCACGGCTAGGAGACTCAAGTCATGTTCCCCCATTTTGCGACAGTTGTCGGCGATACAAGCCTATTTGACTATGGGCCACTTGGAAAACAAAAATAACCACACTGGAGGGTAGTCTTTATTTATTGGAGACATGCTACGTATGTTTCAAATATAAAAACATGTAATAAACAACAAGATTATATTAGATTGTTCTGGGAGACACTTACCGACTCAGGATGCTATATCCAAGATGGCTGTGAGAGAGAATTGTTGACCCCCGCGCTCGCGGTAATATCCGGTTAACCGGTAACATCCGGTCTAGCACACTTCAATCTTTTCCGGGTGATACTTTTGTGCACGCTGAAAGCTTATTAAAAGTACTGCATTGGGCGTAATTAAGTTTGAGTTAGATTGCATTAAGTGTACTTCCATCTCGTGGTTTCAGAATTTTTATGTAATGTATAAATATGTATTTGGACTTTGTTCTAGAGGTATTTTCAGTCTATTCGGTATGGTAGAAATGGTGTTAATTATACTGAATATATGGACTTGTTTCAATTATTTGTTAAAACTAACTAAAAGTTAATGACTCCACTACGCATAGTGAATCCAGCAAATATGAATGACATGGACATTAGAGAAATGGTTAAATAAAGTTGTTTGATAACTATAATACAAATAAACATGATCTTTAAACTAAATTACATCCGACACTACATCAAAACAGGCCTCCAGCTTCTTAACCTGCTGGAAACTCCAAATGACTTATTTTGAATGTTGCATACAGCAATACCATTGTTATTTCAGAATGTATTTATCATCAAGTGTAGTAAATTACAGTCAAAACAAACGGCAAGATTAGTGCCCACTGATCAGTGTGCAACACCACCGAGCGTTGAAAGTCAGGAACAGTCAGACTGATTTCTCAGCCTAGAAAAGCAAAGATATTCCTCAAGATATCAGGTGAATGTATAAACTCCATCTCACTCCTTAATCTTGAGCAGTTAAAAACAGAGTGCATTTTGCTACCATCATGTAATGTCTGTTTTATTTCATTAAAGGTTACAGTAGAACATTTGCAAAATTGTTATGTTACAATGCTGTGTAAAAAAAGGGGGCTGTACAATAATTCACAAGAGAACAAGCACAATAAATCATACAGGAAGTGATTTAAACATTTATGTGGTTGAACAAAGCAATAAAAAGAGTTTGAACTATAAAACAAGATGCACGGAATTGTATTGGCAGTCGCATATGGGTGAGGGTCAATCAGAAATCTTTTTGAAGATCTGCAGGATGAAAAGAAAAACAATGTGAAAAATTTGCCATCATGCTAAATTACTCTCCCAGCATGTGCAGACCCCACCCAGGTCTTCAACTCACCACTCTTCTTCAGCAGTTCTCCTTTGAGCGACTGTGCCACTCCGTCCAGGAACTGATCCAAAATCTTCACATACTTTGCTAGGCTTGTCCGTTTGTAATCTGTTTGGAAGTATGAATTGATAATAACACACGATCAACACACGCGTTCATGATCATTCAAAAGAAAACGTAGACGACGCTGTATTGTACCTCTAATCCTTCGTCTCTCCGCTACATCCAGATCACCGTCCTTCTCCTTGCTCTCCACCTGCTCTTCCTCCTCACCCACCATGGGTCGATCCAGCTCCTCGCAAATAAGACTAGCGTGACGTTTAAAAATAAAGAGATAGTGTAGATCGATCAGCTTTCGCCAATGTCACAAATACATTTGAGGAATGTGAAAAATTCTAATGATGATGCCAGTGTTTAAATGTACTAGGGCTGCAACGATTAGTGGATCCACAGAAAGCTAATGAAATCTAATTTTGGTATTCAATTAATCATTTAGGTAATGTATTTATTTCATCGGGGAAAAAAAGATTGTTAATTGCAGCCCTAACTTGTACGTTTATTTAAGTGTCTTTTACAGTACATAGTCCATTATAGTCAGTAGATATCAATACACCATCATGTCCACTCTTTACCAAGAACAGTGGACAGAATTGGCATTCTGATGACGAAGATGAAGAACCCCTACCTGATCGTGGGTACATCAAACGGATCAAACTTATCCAACTGCTTAAGGTCGATGGGAACAGAGATGCGCCCTAGTCACAGTAGAGAAAACACACGTTGACGAATGTCACACCAACCTCAGTGCACGCAGCTTTCTTGTGTCTAGTCACTCTAGAACATCTCTCCTCACCCGTTTTGGGATGAACACTGAAGGGGCTCTTCAACAAATGATTAACCCCTTTGCTGACGTTCACATCAAGACGTGGGTAGCAGTACTGCAGCATGATCTCTTTCTCAAAATGCTGGCTCTTCTTGACGGTGCTCTGTGAAAGCAGAGAGGACACCGGGCATATCATGGCGACACTGTACGTGTACAGCGTAACTGTCTATATTTGTTGATGTGATCCTGATCACCGACCTTTTTGTTGGCGTGGGCCTCCAGCCGGCCCCATCGCTTCTCCGGGTTCTTCTCAGACTCGAAGTATGCTTGTAAATCTTTTCTCACATGTACGTGCCGAGTTAAGGAAAGGTTTGGTGTGAGATTCTGATGCTTCAAAAGCACTTTACTGCTATATGTGCACACAACATAAGAAGGATGCGTGTTCCTTCAACAGCATCACCACCCAAAAAAAAAACAAGGAAAAATCTCATCTTTGAATCAACAATTTAAAAAAAATAATTGTATGCAATATTTTCACAATAAGAGCTCCCTCCTTTCTGTTCCATTAAAAAGGATATCTTCAGGGACGAGGGCCAGCACTTTGTCTACAGATTCCTTGTGTCCAAAGACCTCCTGGTCATGTAGTGCATACTGTGGGAAGTAGTGCTCTACCACTGTCAGAGACTCTCTGTTGGAAATTACAGCGAAAGAAAATATAATATGAAAATATGAAAAAGAGAAAATATCCAAATACATACAAATAGTACATACACATCAAAACATCTGCTTAAAATGATCTATTTTAAGGAATCTAGTAGGAGGTGCATTACATTGAAATAAATGGTAATTACAGGACACTAATTTGTTGAAACATAACATTTTACTGCAGATTGTTCCTACGAATGTGTGGATGAGGTGGAAGAGACAGGTTTGCCTTACCGGATGAAGGGGTGAATTGGATCTGACAGGACCACTTTACGCACTGTTTCCTCCCCTCCCTGTGCAGAAGAGACAAATGTCCCCAATGATCAATCCATGGTTAGTACTAATGATAGGTCTGCAGCATTATCCGATAGCGTGCATACGTGTTTTCACGATTACTATAACAATTTGTTGAAACAAGAAGTACCAAGTAATTCTAAAAACAGGCAGGATTCTCTGCTCCCATAAGGTTAGTGACAGCTCTTCCACATAAAGTTATGCCTGAAACTAAATGATTTCCACTTGCTTTCCGGTATCACCTGACGTACTATAAAATAAAAATGAATGAATGAAACACACAACAGCAAACAATTGGCCCAAATAAAGGGAACAAATTTGGGTTTCCTCAATAGCAAAAGGTTGTTAAAGAGTCTTGGTACCTTCACCAGGCTGAGGTACTCGGCCACAGCGGAGCGGGCAGCTACAGACAGCTTCCTGGCTGCCTCGTCACACACCCAGCAATGCACACCTCTCCTTCCAGAGTACACCCACAGAAGGTGCCGGAAGCCAAAGTCCTCTAAAAAGGTTAAATAGAAGAGAAACACAAATTTGCCATCTGGCCCAGTACTTGGAACGATATCTGTAATAAAATGAATCAGTCAAGGTGCTTTACAAACTCACCTCGAAGAGCTCGGTCCAGGATACGGATGGCAATTGTCATCAGGGTCCAGCACTTGGGGCAAATGTCAGCCGCACTAAAATCACAACATTGTCATTGTGCTTAGTTCAACTTCAATTGACTACATGCGGATGCGGAGTCAGAACCAGGAGTGGTGGGATCGTGATGTGAATGGCTTCACTGAAACAGATTCAATCACTGTCCCTCCACCACAGCAGTCTTCCAGCGGTTTGTATTCACAGAGTGATTCCCGCCAGAGCAGAATTGTGACGAATGCCAATCTAGAGTGACCTAAAAGTCGCATGAATTCTGATATGACCTGTATCTGATTTAGGGCCGCCTATTATTAGTGGCAGAATTGAAAAGATCAGATTCCACAGTTATGAAAAAAATAGGCCAAAGATTGGCCCATTTTTGCATACTGTCGGCCAAACATTGGCCCATTTTTTTCTTGCAGTGAGCGAGGCCTTAGATACAGGCCAGTGCTTCATATCACTTGTCCATGCATGCACAACAGTTCACCTGCAGCAACTCCTGACGTCATCATAGTCGGTCATGTCAATATCAAACACCAGCTCCTTCTCCAGAGCCTGGAAGGTTCCAGACTTCACTGTGTTGTGTTGATTGGGCTGCGGGTAAGAAAGTAAACAAAACAAAGTAAGTATGCAGTGAACAACGGATATAACGAAAGGCCAGGTGCACCGTGTGTGTGTGTGGTTACATTAGTAAGCACCATACCCTGTGACTGTACACCGCGCCGATGTCAATCTTGTACGGGTTCATCCTCTGCATCTCCTTCTCCAGCTCATTCTGCGTGCCGAAGGATTGGTAGCGGACGTAGATGTCGTCTTTCAACGTGAAGGAGAACTCTCGATGCTGAAAGTAGTTCTTCTGAACTGGAATATATAAATACGACTGGATTAGATGTAGACAGGAGACGTGGTGAGCAAGAGTGGTGGTTTAGTGACCGGGCTGCAACGCACACACTCACCTCCGCCATAGTTGAGCCACCGATAATACTGAGAGAACGGGAAAAGCCGTCGGTAGTAGAGCGGCAACAAATCCGGTAAAGAGGCCGGGTCGTAGTCTGCCGATGTCATTTTAAGATGAATCTAGTTAGATATCAACAAAATGACGCCACAGTTTGACAGGTACGCGAGTTTGGAGAACGCGCGCGAAAGTCTCAAAGATGCAGGTCGACGTCGATGACGTACTTCCGGGACAAACTAGTTCAGCATGGCTCCAGCAGATCCCCACTTCTTAAATTTGGTTGTACTGAATCTATAAAACATTCTCCTAAAAATATGAAGTAATTAGTAAGATATCTTTTTGGAAATATTTTTATATTTTTTTTTACATTGATTTGCTATTTTGTACAGGCTACATGGTGATATAGTGCCCTCTACTGTCGAAACAAATAACATTTATTGTTTCGCTTCATATGCTTTATTTCGATGCTCATCTCTAGGTCTACCCTGTGAAACCATGGTGTATGATAGGTCAGACCTACTTTGACCTAACTTTGAATTGTGGAGACTGTTGTGTGCCATGTTGAGGATCTCCTGTGTGTTCAGTTGGCCGTTGATGTTTCCACTGAAAGTTAGGCCTACTGATATAGTAGAGGCGGCCTAGTCTTTGAATTTAGGCTTTACGAATACATTCGCTATATACAAAATAAGTTTAGTGACATACGTGTAAAACATTTATATAAGGGATGTATCAGATTTGATCTGTTGTCTAATCTGTAATCCATCCATGGTAATGCATGCATGGTACCAGGACCAAAGGTCCAGGTAACCCTATAATGTTTGTTCAATTCTTAGTTTCCTCCCTTCAGTCAATTTCTTGTGAGCTGGTTTATGCTAGAGACGTGAAACTTGGCAAGCATATAGATGTCGGTAACCGCTACTCAGAAATGAAATATTACATTGCCATGGCAATGTTGATTGCTATACTATTATTAATACTATTATTATTATTACTAAATACTATTACTGTACTATGACTTGTTCTGCTAATAACATATTTTAACCAAATATGATTAAGATAGCATAACACACACACACACACACACACACACACACACACACACACACGTACACGTCCGTCAGTCTGGTTTGAAACACACAAACAGCTGATCTGTTTGTGTGTGTCAGCTGTTTGTCTGTGTGCGCTGGTTTTGGCCATGAGCCATCTTACCGGGCACAACGGTGACCTCTGTCTTTCCGCCCCTCTGTGGTGAGTGGCTAACTAATTTAACTAATCATTGAGCAAATCTAGGTCAGTTTTGTGGTCAAGACTATTTATTTTTCACCAGTAGATGGCAGTATCATTCAGAAGGTATACAAGCTAACATTGCAACTTCAGGGACACAGGACTTGTGTTTTACAGTCTATGCTCTTGTGTGTAGACTACCATAAACACATCGCACGCCAAATGTTATCGGAACAGCAATACAATAAACAATATTCTCATGTCTTACAGACAATGGTATTATGAAAGGGTAAATAAAGTCTTTTAAAGTTTTATTCGATATCATTATTAGCAATCCATGTAGGCCTACAATACATCTGTATTATTCATATTAATAAGTCCCTATGTGTATGTGCTCATGCTAATTTACATAATGCAAAACCTTTCAACCATATGTTGTCTGAATTATGCAAATCATTTGGCTGCAGGACATGCAGTGTAATTTATTTATTTTTCTGGTCTTGATTTTTTGATTAGGCCCCTACACACATGTATGACATGACTAGCCTAGATTACCTCGGCAGACCAAATCGTACAACCTGTATGTCTTCATTAGACTAAAACACACCACTGATTCGTTACTCTATCTATTTTTCTTTTTTTGCTAAGTGAATTTGCTGCCACTCTGCCAGACCATTTTGTGACACTGTACCATTCAACTTATACATTGGCATATTAGAAACATATCAATATTCATTACCATACTTGTGTGTGAGCGAAACTCAAGTTCAGAATTCGTGTACGGCATACACATGGTATATACAACGTTATTATAGGCCTACTACATACATGCTCTAGCTTGGACCATGTGGATGCACCCCATGACCGCCCTGTCTCTTCCGCTGACGGTGGGCGTGTCTTGTCTACGGCGCATCTCATTGGCTGACGCGACCATATAAAGTTCTGCAGCAGACCAGTCGTTGATATTTACCTCAGACAGACCGAGGTACTCCTTCTTCTTCTTGTTGGCTGATATATACTACTTCATGCGACGAAGTTTGTGTTTGTTTAATTGCTGATCGTTGTCTACAGTGAATATTATCAACACAATGAAGGAAAGAAGACTAATTACGCAGCCTTTTGTTGCGAGGTGCAAACTTGTTCTCGTCGGGGATGTTCAATGCGGTAAAACAGCGATGCTGCAAGTCCTGGCAAAGGATTGCTACCCAGAGGTATGTGTTTGGGCGATTAACTATTGCAAGCTATAGACAGATGCATTCGCTTGTTTGTATAGATGTGTATAGCAAAACCGGTTATACAGATCTGGTGACCTATACATTATAGCCATGTACATAAACATACTTCCAGAGTTGGTGGTTTTATGTTTGTGTATAAAAAAAACCTCTATATGGTCCTCACATTTTTATTTTCCATAGCCTATTTGGTTTCGACTTTCAAATACTTGTCAATAACAATGCCATTATTGTAATTGTATGTCCTCAGACCTACGTCCCGACAGTATTTGAGAACTACACAGCCAGTCTGGAGCTCGAAGAGCAGCGCGTCGAGCTGAGCCTCTGGGACACATCAGGTGCGTCTTGTAAACCCTTTAGTTGGTCTTATTTCATCCTACGATCCCGTATATCTGCTAAGTTCTGTCATCGAGGTTTGTTCCCTATGAATGGAGATAGACAGCGGCTCCAACACAATACAGCGAAACCGCCTCCCATTTACTGTAAGCACCGACTTTACATGTATAAAATATGCCTGGGCTTTCCACGTGTCTACAAAACGCCCATCAGAAGAATGGTCCCGGCAGGGTTTGCTGTACGGCTGTGAATGGCTGTTTTATCTGCACCCATTGTCTTACCGGCATGCCTTTTCCCTAAATGGTTGATGTTGTTACTGCCCTCCCAGAGATGACTATCTGTTGATCCTGTTTTACTGCTCCTCTGCAGCCCTGCTGGCAGACAGACTTTTTTTATTATTGGCAATCCAGAGTAACACGTCTGTGAAGAACCCACTTAACACACCTAAACCTGTTTGACGTTTTTTTTTTTAAGTCATAGATAAACTACAAAACTAATGTGATTATATATTATTACATATTTGGATGTTACACATGTGTATGTCGTAAGTTGAAATACTTCACTGTATTTACATACAGTTTTATAACTCCATTGACAAAGACATCTGTGGTATAGTGAGAGAAAACATGTTCCACTTGAAATTGCAGGCTCACCACCAGTCTTGTTCCTGTTGACGTGTAGCTTATTTTATCTAGTCAATATTAGTGCTCCAATCCTTCTGTCTGTTGCATCGGACGTGACTTACAGTATGTACTATGACTAGACACGTGTACATATGACATATGTACTATTGACCATGAATGTAAGGATTGGTTTACCAGTCCAGGTAGTGAAGAATTCCCTCACCAATCTATAAATCATGGCAAGACTACACATAACCAGAGATCCAGTTCATTGTTTGCCCTTACCGTTGAAATTAATTAAGTAAACCATCCCCACAGTTTGAATACAAAACAATGTAATGTTTTCAGCTCAGATATAATAGCTCTGCCCAGCCACTAGCAGTCAGACACACTGATAAGGGATAACTAATACACACCGCTGTCCCTTTATACTCAGAACCAGGTTAACCAGCCAATCACAAACAGCAATAGTCGCCCTCTTGAGTATTATAAGTACAGATCCTATAATTACAACCTTTTCTATGCCAGTAAAACAACGAAAATGTGTGTGTGTGTGTGTGTGTGTGTGTGTGTGTGTGTGTGTGTTTGCGTGCGTGCGTCAGAA
>OMNO01015097.1:25731-35983 GCA_900303215.1 Trachyrincus scabrus | reverse complement strand
AGATCCGGTTGATATTATAAGGCAAAAGTATATCTACTACTTCCACGTTTCGAATCCTTCAAACATTTGTTAATGTTGATAGTTACAATTACTTAAAGTGATGGACAACAGGATCTAAAAAGGGATGAATCCACTACACAACTACCAAATATCTTGTCAAGAAAATGTCAAAGAATATACATCTCAAAGTCTACACTCAATGGCTTGACCACGTTAAGTGTACAGTAATTGGTCACCCGCTTGGCTAAGTCTCAGGTAAATAGACGCCACCCATTAAATCGGCTAGAAGGAATATAAGGAAATCGATAGATGTGAGATTGCAATGGATTTGATGCAGCATAGTTTACTACTAGGATCCTGAAGAAGCATCTGTGTCTGAACTCTTAAAATCTCATACGATTTTAAAATCGTGAGAGACCACACACATAAGGACACGTAATGATACATCTTAACAAGTTTGTTGCTGTAGTGTGTGGAGTGCAACGATTCTGTCCAAAACGGCACACCGCATACTACCCGATTCCATTGATGAACCCGATTCCAGACTCTAAAAACCGAAAACTATCGCTAAAATCTTGCGATCAAACGTGACGTGAGCGTAAACCATCTAACTATAATTAGAGGAGTCTCTGTATGTATGTATGTGTGTATGTATGTCTGTCTGTCCTTCGATTTTCTCGACAACCGTTCATCTGCTCGACTTCACACTCGGTGGGTGTATTGCTCATGGCCCAAGGAAGTGCAGTGTTGAGTGTGAAGTTGTTTGGATTCGCGGTTCTCGAGAAATCCATGTGGAGTTTTTTGGGGGGGCGCATGGCAAGGGTTGCCAACCCTCCATGGTTGACAGAGACTCGTTCACCCGGAAAAGAGAAACATATTCCTGAAGATTATATTTTGACTTTAAGAGTTATTATAATAGACATAAAAAACAAATGTTACAGCTTTGGCCATTTTGAGCAGATACATTGGATGTATGGATTTTAGTGTTTGACATTTAGATTCTTCTGCGTCGCTTTTTAAGATAATTTTTCATTGGCTATTTGCATTCAGCGTTCTCGGATCGCTGAGCACCTCAGACTACAGGATTTGATCGGGGCCGTGGCGATTTGATATTATTGGGCTGCCCCGACAAGTGTGGGAGAACGCAGATGGATGGCCATAAAGTGTTGTAATATTCTGCCCAAGTATGGCAGTGCAGAATGTCCTCTATGAGGTTGAATAGGCTTTCTGATGGCCTACATACATGAAGTCCTGAATTACAAAGCAAAGCAAGTTGTTGCAATGTTGGAATGAATGATGTGAGTGAGTGACCAGCACTCTTGGATGATGGTAAAATGGCGCCAGTCCATATAATAAGGATCATTGTGGCTAGACAAAAAGTGCACTACAATATGACTCTTACTATACATTTTAATAAGATACGTTTGCAATCTATATTTTTTAAACATATATTTTTTTTCGGAATTCCGCATTCAGTTCCACCACCCAGCTAGCGTTAGGAACCAAGATGGAACCAATATGGCCACTATAGGTGAATAAGGCCCATGTTGCGCCGCTCTGGGGAGACTGACCTGGTCACCATCGTAAAGCGTCTGAAGTGGACTCCTCCTAGATTTCTGCCCGTTGGTCCTTTCACTTGCAGGCTCAGAGGCTGAGGGGCAAACAGAGACACATCTGTCAAGGAACTTGACTAAAATAGAGAGAGTCTGTACTACAGTGAGCTGGAAAAGGGGGATCTGTTCTAGCATCAAAGGCCGGCTAAAATTAGTAGGAAGCATAAAGTTGCACGGTTAATGCTGTTGCATCAATAAATGCCATAATTATAGAATTAGCTGGTAAATAGTTTGAAGTGATATCTTTGACAAGCACACAATGCAAAACTAATACAGATGGTCCATGCAATAAAACCTGAGTCAGAAATATTTACATCCAAGGTTATTGCTAAGGTTAAATAAGTTTTCGAGGTTACATTTTATGTTATAAGGTCACATACAAGGTTACAAGGTTATATCCAAGGTTATACTGTATTCAAGGTTACAAAACTAAGCTCAAAGATCAAGAACTTATGTATGTACTAATCTGGTCATGTCAGAAGAGTGGGCATACATTCATCATTACGTCATTGTTTTTAATCAAACCTGGCATCATCATTATGTTCAGTATGGAGCCTTCATCTCCTTTCAACATAATAAAGAATTTGGGCATAAAACCATTTTTGAATCATCATCTCAAACCATAGTGAACTGATTCAGTTGTTATAACAAAAAAAGTGTAACAGTCACAAAAAAGAAGCAGAGATTTCAGAGTTCAATCAATGTAACAATATCTAAACTGTATGAAAGACATGACACAAAAATGAAAAGATGAAATATAATAACATGGACATTTTTATTTACTGAGATAAACGGAGCTGTAAGACTTTTTATTGTCACTGCTGCATACATTACAGCATTCTTGTTCTAAAATAAATAAAACTACCATTCCATGGTATTCAAAACATGTAATTTACTGAATTTGAAAATGTCCCATCTGCCAGACAGTGTGGGTTGAGACTGGGGAACAAGGAAAGGCCCAAGTGTGTAAAATTAGATCCCTTCAGGGTTAGAGAAAATACATTGCTGGGTACTAGCGAGTTGGAGAGGAGGGATAGTGGGCGTGCAGGGATGTACCTCGGTCATGGAGTCAGATTACACACTGCGTTGGGGTTATAATGTGCTGCTCATGTTCAAGTGCAGACAGGAAAACAAGCGCCAGTTGAAACCCAAACAATCAACAAGACAAAATACTCCAAAAAATCACTACATCACAACTTTGACCAGATTAACTTCTTAAATATGCCTATACCATTGCCACAGCAATGTTGTGAGATGGGGGTACATCATTTAAGACGGTCATAATGCATGCCCAAGATTTCCAAGAACCCTCCACTTTCTAAGTCAAATGGGTCTTATGGTCTATGGATCATATGCTCTTACTTTGGGAAATGGTTGTTAAATTGTGACAATAAGGGCTTACCATCTATTCCTTAAATTCCCGATCACATTACTCCAAAAAAAAAGGTTTAATGTTGTTTTATGTCCATCTGGGATTAGTAAAGTACAGCTTATTTTACCTTAGGTGATGCCAAGTTAAGTTTAATTGAAAGTTTAATTAAAACTTTATAGTTTCTGAGAACAGGACTTCCATTACACTCCATTTTCAGGAGAAACAAACCCCATTATTCTTTCATCAGGATTTTTTTACTCACACACTGCTTTTAAAACAATTAATCAAAGCCTCCAACAAGCTACTAAAAGGGATTCCTTAAGAGTTTTCCTAGAAAACTCAAACTTTTTAGATTGATCCAACTAGCGAGACAAAGCATTCAATCCACTGACGTTATAAGAAGTTGAAGATGCATCTGGAGTCTCAATATTAAGTAGGAATTCAAAATTGTACGACTATTAGGATGAGTACCAAGAAAGCCATAGCAAGCTAAACAAAGCTAAATCATCAGGCCCATTGGAGAGATTGAAGATTCTCAATAGAAAACAAACCACAAGACGGCCATGGAGGGGTAATTACCACAACAATAATGTCTAAAATTTGAAAGTAATGGGAGATAACTTCTGGATTTTTCATTCTATTTTCCCATAATTTTGGGTCTAAGTGACTAATGCGGACAACAATTTCTGAAATTGGTCCAGTATTGAGCGAGAGCGCTTCAGCCATCAGCCCCGAATTGTCTGCAATGTAACCCTTTGGGGCAATAGCGGCCCATCATTGTACGTCCTCTAAAAGTGCTTGTTTTTGCCACAGACAGGCTCAGATTATAGTATAGTAGAAGTATCTAACAACATTATGAAAAGGATCACTACAGAGAAATAAAACTTATTTCTTTCTTTACCTTTCGCTTGATCGGTTTGTTCTTGTGTCTAACGAAGTCTCGCTCTGAATCTCGCAAGAGTTGATTTGTTGCAGGAAGAGAACGGTGGAAAAGTGAGTGAGAGTTGGAGAGAGGAGTGCCGGCAAGACTTTGTTGTGTTGGACTACAGAAAGCGTAGCTTAGCATTATCTAAAATATTTTCAAAGTTATGGCTGAATACTTAGCTGATTTAGACAATGTGGTTGAGGCTCTAACGAGGCTTCTCCTTGAGCGAGACTTGGTTAGACTCAATAACATACAGACCAGATGAAGCGAAAGGTAAAGAAAACAGTTGTATTTCTCCTCTCCATAATGTTGTCAGATACTTGGATAGATACTATAATAACAATCTGAGCCTGTCGGTGGCAAAAACAAGCACTTTTAGAGGACATATATTGACCGGGCGCTATTGCCCCAATTATGGGAAAATAGGATCGAGGTTGAAAAATCCAGAAGTTATCCTTTAAGAAGATTCCCATTCAGGAGACCAACTGACCACAGAGATCATGAAACCAAGACCTCCCGTTCTGCAACAACTTTACAAATCTACATTACATGCATGCACGCGACGTGTTCCAAATATGGGAATAATAAAATACCATCTAATCTTAGTCCGTCCACATCACCTCGAAGTGCCTGTATTGCACATGTAGGACAGTAAAAATGCTGCCCTACTTCTCTTGCCAAGAAGGCAGCTTTAACGTAGTCGTTAACATTTTCCTTAGTTCATAGGTCAACATAAGCTGGCACATATGGACAACATTCTAGACAAACCAGACAAAAGTGCACTCCAAATTGTCAACATCTTTTGAAATAGACTTAAAAATAATACTAAAAAGGCACAAAACAATGGCCTCAAAGCACCTCTAAACATTGAACACATTTCTCCTAACAAAGCTGAAAAATACTGCATTTCTGTTACAGGCTAAGCTGCAGATTGTATAAGGTTTGACAAGGTTTTGCATGACAAATGTTGAAAGATGACTGAAGTTTTTGGGAGTTTATTTCAGTAATTACCATTTAATAAAGTTAACTATGTGCATCTCAAACACCTAACCAGTAGAGAAATATGTGATGGCTACAGCACCAACTGCTGCAGGCCACTGTCGCAGTGAGTCGAACAGCTGAACTCAAGGTGCCAAAATATTGCCTCAAAACCACCAAATTTACCACAGGTTTCACAGGTATAGCTGTGCCACTCACAAAATCATATATATTTTTCCGACATTATATAACATTTTCAGTACAGCTAATTTTTGTTCTGTTCTTTCTGCACAGACCAGAGAGAGAGAGAGAAATCCCTGGGTGGATCGAGCAGTGGATGAGATCATATTGAACAGAAATCATGGCTGCAGTGAATATTTTACAAATAAGTAATTCCCTGAACTGCACAGAAGAGGAGCACTTTTGAAAAAGTACAGCAAGTCCATTGACTACCACCTGTCTCTAAAAGCATTTCCAATTCAACACCATGTGAGTGGAGACCACACTTAAAGTGTGACCACTCCCAAAGACTTCCGTCTTTTTCCTTTAATGTTGGGGAGGGGAAACACTAGTCTGCACAAGTAATGTCTGTAATCTTTTGGGATCTGATTGGCAAGTATTTTTACAACAAGCTGTGATGGCACACTTGTTAGAGCTGAAAGAGTATGCTGTTGTCACTGCTTTGCTAATGAAGCATCAGCTATGTTTAGGAATTAGGAGGCAACCGCCAAGGTGACTACTCAATATAGGATACCACCCATTGACAATGAAAATGTGGAAGAGCCCTTTCAGTGCTTATAACACCCCCATACATTACCACACCCACCCTAACCATGCCAACCTTGCATAAAAATAAATGGCTGTTCAGGAAAATACATCACATATAAAAAGGCCAATGTGTGCTCCTCCTGTGCCGGCCATAAACTGTGCTCTGTGTGGAGGGGGTCCCAGTGAAAATGACCCTCCCTGCCACCACCACCACACCCTTACCCTCACTCCACCCCTCCATGGCCTCTCCCGATCTGCCAGAGAGCTGCTCTGGTGGGACACTGTGCAAGAGAGAACCTCTATCCACACGGCCACAAAATATGCATGCAAAGCTGTGGATGTGTTTGCTTGTGCATGTGTGTATTGGCTGTGGGTGGCTAGGCCTTCTGTTCTGCTGATTTCGTTTTGCATCTCAGAGGTAGTGCGAGATGTACCTCTCACCTTCTCTTAGAAGTTGTGGGTTTCAAAGGCTACAGGAAGGCTTTGATAACTAAATAATTGAATCAAATTGTGCACAGCTGTAAGCCTGCCAATGCCCGTCGACTTCCAACCCTGGACTCACTCCAATATTTTATACTATTCAATGTCCAATTTTTTGGCATTAAAATGCAATGGGACTGCCTTATAGATCAATAATGTGTGACTAATTGGAATCAAGTGTTTAAGCCTTGCTGAAAAGCTAAAACACAAGCCATCCTCCAGAATTATTTGTAACGGCACTGACAATACAAAATGTAACAAGGTTCTAAAAGGGCATATTATGGAAGTGCTGATGCCTTATAGCACCATCTGTAAGTTGGCTCGGCTGGGATGATTTTTTGGGGGGCCTATACAATAAGTCAAACCAAATATATTAAATGTCTCAAATAAATCAATACAATTTTACGATAGGCTATAATATAAAACTAAATACAATAATTGTGTGTTGTTGTGTTGGACACACATCGCCATATGTGCAGAGTAGCGTTCTCAACTGCTTTATTCGTTTGTTCGTTCTTTCATATAATTATATAATTAAAAAGGTTAATGTCATTGTTGCCATTATTATTATATCCTACCTTAATCACCTAACAATGTAGGCATTTCCTTGTGTAACCCCATCTTTAATTAGCGCTGTCATGGTCCGCGTGGAAATAGGCGGACGTGGAAATAGGCAGAGGTGGGTTTTGGGTGTCCTCAC
The DNA here is from genome assembly GCA_900303215.1 of Trachyrincus scabrus. NCBI lineage: Eukaryota > Metazoa > Chordata > Actinopteri > Gadiformes > Macrouridae > Trachyrincus > Trachyrincus scabrus. The sequence continues at coordinate 29,147 of OMNO01015097.1, read as the reverse complement.
GGGGTTGGCCCTTGCATACGTGTAGCATCAAAGCACTGGTAGTCGCAGTCTTGCACGCTTTAGCCCTCGCACTGGTGGGTGCACACGCAGTCAGCCACATTGTGGTTCCCGACTATCACTTTGAAGATCCGAGTCGTAAGACGTTTTTTTAACTCCCCTTTGGAGTATGTATGGGAGCAACTCTGCACTGTTTTCAATTGATGATGCTGAAAGCATGACTTTTCCTTAGCTAGCTTTTTTGGTACAGAAAGTCAAAAGCCCATCTGCTTCTGGGCCAAACGTCAGAAAATATGATTTCCATGGCCGTAAAGTTACCAAAGATTTTCTTCATGTCCATGTTCTACAATGCCTGTAAATGAATTACAAGAAGAAATGGAAAATGGGTCAATCCTGGCTTTCCTGAACACAACCATCTTAAAATGTTCATAAAACACCAAACATGCAGGTGTTTTGATGATGTTCTGGTGTGCAAAACAGTAAAATTTTATGACCTTTCCTTCCATGCCCTTGAGTCAAGCCCAGACAAGAGGGGTTGGGGGCGGGGGTGGTCGGGAGTAGGGATAATGACAGCAGCTAATTTTCTCTCTTTTGTAGAAAATATACTTTGCTATAGGACTATGCCTATGGGCTAGTTCTGGCATTTTTAAAGGAGTGTCTCACATAGTTGTTGTGCCTGACATTAGAGAAGTGTGTACATTAAGAGAAAGAGAGGGTTAGGGTACAAGAGTCCCTTATGACTCTGTAACATTGTAACATTCCACAGGTGTCCCAGGAACATTCCACTATTCAATGGTAATTTTATGACTATAGTCTTTTAACGAGGACCAAAAACTTCCAACTGGACAGCACCAAAGCATCTCTGCTTAATACTGCAATACATATCAGTACATTGGTCTATAATGTTGCAGCTAAGCAATATGGACTTAAAAATGGTAGAGACAGCGTTTTCTCGGACTGCATAGCTGAATCGGATTTAAAGAAATCTTGACAGGGAGGCGGATTTGAGAAACACCCCTGTAGTGGGTTACCTCACATGATAAATCCCAGCAACTTGACACCAAATTCCCCAAACCATTACATGTTATGCTTCAATGCATTTACTTTGGCCGGAATACAACAATATCATGTCTTAATATTTTTGGGTTGAAAAAGCAGTGAAAAAGCACATTTAAAGAAAAAATGTGGGTTCACTAACTGGTTGCTCTATAGAAAACAGTAGGCCTATATGTTAAACAGGGAAGCTATGAGGATTTCTATCGGAGGACATACAGCAATGGGCATTCCCCACCTAATGCCACATTTGTTGTCAAATCTAAAGAAAAGTAGAACTGGTATTTGAATATATATGAAGTGAATCTGATGTGAAATGCTTCTCACAGTAGCCTACAGACTATATCATGTGTATAGCTAGGTAAATCTGAATGAGGCCATTGTGAGTAGCAGAGTGGGACCTGAAAGAGGTGGAAAGTTGTCAAAATGTGAGCCAAGATCTACACCAGCTGCAAGATCTCAAGCTCTGTGTCGCCGTAGCAGAGGAAACTGAACTAATCAACGTTGTAATTAAATTGTTCCTTCATTTAGTTGTAAACTCCCAAGAGAGACTGACAACAAATTAAGTGGAGGCAGACAGAAAGACTTATTAATTCATGAACAATGTCAAGAGGAATATTAGGCTACATAAATGTGGAGTTCAATTGAGGAAGATGCGAGACGTTTTATTTTAAAAGATGAGGTTTGCGTAGGCCTATAGGACTGTCACTAATCTTTAGATTTTAGTAATGATTCTATTCATACCCACTTCCAGTTTAAATTAATGAAAAATCACATCCATATTCTCGTCATTATCTATTTATGTTGTTAGATGTGACATGATCAATATACCACCTTAGGCCTTTTATAGTAGGCTGGTATAGCAAATATGAATGCTGGCATTAGCAAATGTTATATAGCTACATATGACTCTCGCCGGATGAAAAGAATGGCACAATTAAAGCAGTGTTTATCAATTACATAAATTAAATGTAATTAAATAAAATATTTAGGGTACTCACCTTGTTTAAAATTGTTCTGGCAATAAAATATGGCTATGATGAAACATCCTAAACACATGGCAAGGACCATTCGATTTACTTTCGGCTTTTTCATCCTGAATCTTTGTAAACTACAAAACCGTCTAAAATCCGTGTGTGGTTCATGCGAAACGAGCCCCCAGCTATTTGAATGACCAGATATTAAAGAAAATAAGGCTACATTGATAACCGCGTAGGCTACAATAAAGAATGTCGACGTGCCTAACGGTAAAGTTGTAATTTGCTTCTCCTTATTTTGATGTACATCCTTGCATGCCTTTGGATTGTGGTTCAGCAACTCAAACGCATCGTAAACGGTAACGAGACTAAACTAACGAAGACTAAACAGTTTGTCGACGCTAATGTATAGATTATTTCTTCACAGATGTAATATTTCGATGTTATATCCAGATATCTGAAGAACGGACAATGTGCTCTGACGGAGCCGTTCCACATGTTTGGTTCGACCAGGCATTTCTGACCCTTTTGACGTTCCATATAAACAAAGGGTGGCGCGGACACGCTACACCCCCAAGCGTTTGACCAAAATAGGGCATTAAGATCGATGGGTAATAGTCCTACAGATGTTTTATCTTCAAAGATTGTTATTCGATTTTTTCTGATGTTTAACAAATGTAGGCTTATACATAAGCATACAAAGTTAACATAATGAACAATATTGTATTATGTTTAGGCCTACACCTTTTCTATAACTCCATATACTTACAGTATTTTGATTAATACAAAACTAATATTCTCATGTTACTAAACATGGGAGTCACATGGGATGATCTTGTTGATAACCCGGAATAGAAATCCATGCATTTCTACTATTTACATTTCGCAATTTAGACATGGCTGGTTGGTTGTGTTCATAAAAACAGTGCAGAGTAGCGATAGCAATCAGAAAGACAAGGTTTTTGGGGCATAATGAGTAGATCTCATAGATGCAGAGATAGTACAACCAAGTGCTTTTCTAAGAGCTAAAAACAACAAAGTGCACCAGTCAGTTGATGAGATGTTCTCGGAGAGGTGGGTCCTCAGATGTTCTTTGAAGATAGGGAGGGATTCTGCGGACGTGTTCATTAGTAGTCGACCCTCATGGGGTGGTAAGGAGGTAGTAGGGATGGATCGGATGAGAGATGTGACCGCCAGCATCAGGGCCTGGATGTGGGTTGCATCTATAAGGAGGCAGTGAGATGTAGAGTGTTATGACATGTGCACACTTGGGTTGGTTGAACCCCATGCAAACAAACCTGTTGCATTCTGAATCCTGTGCAGAGCTTTACAATAATAATTAATTGTATTTATATAGCACTTTTCAAAACACCCAAATCGCTTTAGTGC
>OMNO01015097.1:11329-21732 GCA_900303215.1 Trachyrincus scabrus | reverse complement strand
ATGGGGGGGGGGGCTATTGGACGAAGACTTAAGGCTACTACGTGTGCCTCTCACAGAAGGACATCGATCCTTGCCCACCTCAGAATATGGGTTACAGGCCAGGACTTCATAACCAGCACACATACATACATACGCACGCATACGCACACATGTGGTGCTCTTCTGGGAGGACACACGGGAGAAGCCCATACAGGAAGCAGAGTAACCCCGCTGTTCAACAGGCTGCCCTCACATAGACATCAGCCAGAGCAACAGAAAGCATTAGGCTCTGGCCTCATCTCCTCACTGTTCTTAGCCACACAAAGACCACCATCCTTGCTGCATTTTGGTGAATCGTTTAAATAAGGGCCATTGACAACTCAGAATCTGACCAATCCTCCTGAGATATTATTGGTCTGTGTAGCAGACAAGGTCTCGGGGGCCTGTGGTTAGCCAAGATGGCCGATGAGAAGCCCTGTGGAGGAGAGAGTTAAAGGTGAGGGTAGCTGCGCTGAACCAGCAGGGTTTAACCTCAGCAACCGGCCTGGGTGATGTTTCCACCAGAGCTTTTGGTTACATCCAACGTGGTGAAGATCTGGAGGTGCAGGAGAGAGCACACACCCATTAATTTCAACAGAACCAACCATCAAACATATGGACAACCTATTAATGCCAATCAAATTAGTGCGATAAGGATCGTATTTTTGTCTCACCTCAGCGCAGGTGGGGTGAATACCAATGGTGTTGTCCAGCTGCTCTTTGGTGACACCACACTTGATGGCTACGCCGTAGCCCTGTGTCACTTCCCCAGCATTTGGACCCAGGTAGTGGAAACCGATCACCCGATCCTAGGCACAGAATGTCACCGGTCACACACATCGCTTGCTTGAATAGTTCAATCCTCACTTCCCCCATAATGACCAGAAGACTACTGGGAAATGTATAGTCCAATATAAATGTCAGAATGATGACGCTTTGCCAGAGCCAGAGAAATCATCTGATTTTAAGATACATCTGCATCCATGTATATTATAGTTATTAATTTAGTAGCGGTCAACCATAATTAACTATCATTTTGGGAATGTGTGGAAAAACATTTAGTTACATGACAGCTGCTGAAGAATCAACAAAAGCCAGGCGAAATCTCAACCAACGGCAACAAGCCCCACTGGCATTGATCCCAATATCAAAATAATGGTAGTACAACTAATGCAGCTGTGTGTGTGTGCAGTGGGAAGCTTACATTGTCCAGCTTATTGCAGATGATCTTGGAGTAGCATTTGTTGTTATCCCTATTGGCCACAGTGAACTCCAGAGGCCAGAGCAGAGAGTGGTAGATCTAGGAACAGCATTAAATTACAAAAGACCAACAGAGAAGTACCGGTTTTACTGGTACCTTGTTTACTAGCAACAAATTACATCTGGGAGGGCAGAGGAAAGCGGGTCAGACCACTGTCACCATGTCATTGATGTAAAAATGCAAGTCATTCTGAGCTCTCTTGGAGGGCCTGTCATGATTAGCCCCAGACATTATTCCATGTACTCATTACAGAGTCAATGAAGACCATTCCATTTAATGTAGCATGAACCTGATACCAGCCTAATCCATTATTTAGAGTTGCAGGGTGTTTTGTGTGGGACTGACCTCCAGGTTTTCCTCGCCGTACATCTCCAGGGCCTTCTCTTCAGACAGCCCGCAGGAGCCGTACTCCAGCGGCGTGAACACCGTGGTGGGGACATTGATGTAGTCGCACTGGACACACACACAGGAGCAACACACTTTTAAAATGACACGCATGCACGTGTGTGTGTGTGTATGTGTGTGTGTGTGTGTGTGTACCTTGAGGGATGCACCAGTGTAGAGGCGCCTGGCCAGCAGCTTGCCCGCCTGGATAGCGACGGGAGTGAGCTCCCATTTGCCCTCCAGGATGTCGCCGATGGCGTAAATGTGAGGCACATTGGTCTGCTCCTCGTCGTTCACCGGAACCTTCCCGTTTCTGAAGGGAGAGCAGAGAAAACTCTCAGCCATTTGTGTCAAACCGGGAAGCCTTCACTAAATACAACTTGGTAAACTTATGAGGAAGAAAATAAATGTTATACTGTCCATTCCTTGTATTGCATCACTATTTTTAAAACAAAGTAAACCATCCAATATAGTTAGTAAAAGCCATATTTTACTTAAATGTATAATTAATCAGTTTTGTTTTCTATGACATGGGTAGCAGTTCCCCCTGCTACATGCTACCTAAGTGGCTTTTCAGGGGTTCTGCAACAACAGGACACAGGCAGTTGATGATTAAACCGGTTTATTGCCGAGTTTGAGATGAACAAGCAGAGCAGGTGGTACGTGCTGACATGTTAGCGCTCCTCTTGAGTGTGTTGGCCAATGTACCAATCAGTCTAATCAGTCTGACTCAGGCCAGGTGAGGCTGCAAACAACAACACACACTCCACAACATGCAATTTCAGTTATAGTCTATAGTATATCGTGTAATTTGCCATTTTATAAATGGCCCTCAAGAAGTTAGAGAGAGACAGAGGAACAGCTCCTCACGTCAGTCTACTAACCTAAAGAATGCTAGTGCACAGTTCAACGCAATAATGCCATTATCCCATAAATCAGACAAATGAGTAGTATCAACATGGTTTTCAGACAGTAAAACCCACAACAAAAATCGACAACAGGAGTGAATAGGAATCTTAGTGTGTCTGACCAATGAGGTACAAATGAGGTAAAAGGTGTGTGTGGCACCACAGGTTAAACTGGTAATGGTCCCTCAACCCAGTGGGGGGCCCCCCAGCTGGCTGAACTTCATCACCATGGAAACACTGCTATAGTCATATGACTAGAGCACATGACTCTGTACTCAAAATGCATGAATAAAAAAATTAAAAGACAGTATCCTAGCACAAACATGCATTTGTTATGATGCAGCCAGCCACTTCCTACACACATATCCTGTGGAGTAATCTCCAAAAAAACACCTTTAAAAGCTATACCTCCGGGTGTAGCGTTTTTAACAATTGGCAATTGTTCAAAAAATTTGGTCTATACCATTGGCTAGATAGTTACATTAAATCAAGACAAAAATAACCCTTGTGTAGTTTTGCATCAATAATTAATAATTTCTTCTCTAGCCGGAAATGTATTTAAATGTTATTCAATGGGTTACTTGAAAGTATTTTTTAATACTAACTTCTCCTCACTAGAACCTAAACCAAATATCTCCTGTTCAAGCTGACTAAAATTTCAAGGTAATGGCACACAGAAAACACCCCCGGCTGGGAGCCACGGGACACCAAAAGTGCTGAATCACTGTGATGGTGCCGAGTCTTAAAGCTACAGACACAGTGTGTGTGTGTGTCAAATCAGATAGCAGTAGGGGCAGGCGAAGCTTACAAGGAAAACACTTACTTGGGGTTGACTTTGAGCCCTGCCTTGTCAAGGCCGATTTTGTCAGTGCATGCATCTCGACCAACAGCAATTAGAACCTGAATGACAAGGAAGCTCCAGTCATGCATATAGAGACATTTTGTTGACATGATAGCAAGACAGATGACAAATATAGAAGTTAAGATAGAAGTAAAAGAACGCAAGACAGAAAAATTCCACACTACAGACTGACACCACGACATTACAGTCCAATACTTGAGAGAGACAGTCAAGAAACCTGTCAGTTGTCAATAGCAAGTTGTATTTGCACACACTTTTCATAGCCGGCGACATTGTTGGCTTTATTGAAATATATTTGTTTAGTCGTCCCCCACGATATTAGCCTTAGGTGTGCATATGCTACAAACTTGCAGTTAATGCAATTTGGAGGCTTTCATACAAATGTTATCGTCGCTACATCAACATCTAAATGTATCATCTTTTAAAAAAAATTGTTTTAGCTCACACATGAAGAACCAGCAAGAGTCCTAGAGTTAACATATACAAAGAGTGTTTAGGGTTGAGGACGCCGACATGAGTCGTGTACATACGGTGTTGTACTCTCCCTCGATGACCTCGTCGCTCTCCGTGGACTTGGCAGTTACCTTCAGCCTGCCTGGAGCACCTGCTTCCAGCTCCTCCACCTGCCACACGCAGCCAGACGTCACGTTACACACCAGCTTATAGGATTATCTGATCCTAATCAATTGTTTGACACCACCAAGAAAAGGTTTGGGAATAGGCTTTTCCTTCCTCCACCTGAATAGCAACATTTAGTTTATTAGCCACAGTCTACCCATGCAGTGGTTGGTTTCATGAGGTTGGTTTATATGGTGATTACAAACTGTCAAGTCATTTGACTACACATTTGTCTTTTCACAGCACACATAGCAAACAATGCTAGATGAGCCTTCCATTGTATTTCTCTTTGAAAATATAAACATTCACTGAGCTAATGTCCATAGGACAAGAGGGCAACCCTGAGGGCAAAGTGAAATGACACTATTGCTTCAGCCAAATGCCACATATTAGTTATTCAATTTAGGAATAAAATGGAATGTGGAATTGATCCTTCAGCCATCACAAATCAAGTCCTGAAGAGTGCAACATCACAATGACATCTGCGCTCCAAAAAAAGTGTCAGTTTTAGAGGAAATCTGCTGCAAAATGTAAATGTCATGTTGTCTTTATGGGGAAGATAAAGCTTTCATGACAAACCTCAACCCGTTACGAATAAGTGCCTTTAGGTGACCTTGCACATTCATCAAATTTAAATACAAGTGCCATACAGCTCAAGGTTTGCCACATCCAAGTGGACAATGCAATCATTGACCCAGTTACAGGAATGCATGTTGCCTTGTACATTAGCCAATGGAAAACCATCTGTGGGCACCTAGCAGAAGTGATAATGGCGTTGATATGCCAAAGTGATAGATTAGCAAAGCAAACTAGCCTAATAATATTAGATGGGCTCTGGTGTGGTTAAGACAAAGTCCAAAAGGCTGTGCGTCTTCATTGTCTCATTATTTGATATAGACAATGGACTTTACGACTCTAGCAACAGGCTGGAACGTTCAACTGCATATAAATATTACTTTGAAGGTCTGAGCTGGTTTGCAGGCCCTTGGTAGTTTCTTTTTCACCAAGCCCCTAGATTGAACAAATTTGTTGAAATAGTAAGTTTATAAAAATTAATCGTGAGTTTTTCATCCACTCCTAAACGGCATGCAACACATCAAAATAATAGTAGGTTTAGAAGAAGCGCCAAAATGGCAGTAAGCAATGTGACAACATTTATCTGGGACAGTGCTCTCTACGCCTTCTTGAATTCATCAACAGTTGCTCACTTGACCGGCCCAGCAGCTCTTGTGAACACTAGGGTTGGGCTGGTATATAAATTTTTCAAACTGGTTTGATAATTAGTCAAACACAGAATGTATCAATGTATCAATCTTTACCACCAGATTTCACGCACGTCCATGTTGCAGCTGCTGATAAGTGGAACATGTTGGACAGTTAACACGTGAGTTAACTGTGCGGTCACACCAAAAGCAGTAGCCAATACCAGAGCTGGATTGCATTTACTCCAGCGCTAGTTTAGATGAGATGCACAGTCTCCCACATACAAATAGACATACAAATACAAAGTCGTCCTCACAAGGATGAACAACAACTTGGACTGGGAAAAACATGAAGAAAAAGGATTGCATGAAGTGTTTCTTTGAATACTATTTGAGAAACTATAGTGCCTCTATTTTGTTTTATACATCCCCCTTTCTCTCTCCATCTCTGGCTCACCCCTCACAGCTATAGTGGGGGGGTCATAGTCCTATGTATTTAATAATAGTCCTGTATTCAATAGTCCTGTGTATTTAAAATGTGCAACAGTGTGTTCAGAGTCTCTAATTCAAGTAATAAAGTATCGCTGCTAGGTTAATGGCGATGTTTATGCAGTATTGCCGTTACTAAACTACCATTTTCAGAGTTTACTCATGTGGTATAAGCAAAAACAAACCACAGCAGGCTACAAAGATTACGGTCTGGCATTTATACTGTGAAGACGAGGATTACAATGTCTGTGGCAGCTACAGAAGACTGTACAGATCAGTCCATGATACGATACAAACTCACCGGCCGATGTGGAAGCGGGACCTGGCACAATCTTTGTTCAACTGTTAGGCCATGGATACATTATAATAACTCAGCCGCAGCCACTTTAGCAAATCGATATCCTGTATGACGGCATGCTATAAAAAACAAACTAAAACGCTACAGCTTGTATCTGCCTCTCGGAACGATCTGTTGCTCGGATGTAAACAAGTTGCCGTAATGTCCGGCTTGACTCATGCTTGCCGCGCATTGCACCATGGACGTTGTAGTAAATTTACAATATACAACTCACGTCTGTAGTTTATTCTGAGCGTTTTTGTTTGGTTTGTGGGTATATTTCGACAGTTAAGTTTAAATTCAAATTTTAATTAATGCATGCTTTATACGTTTATTCGGCAATCACATATTGTGGTAATGTAATCAATTGATTGAATGTATGTTTATTATTTGAGTAGGAGTAGAATTTTTATTGTGTTCATCCATGTGGTCACACATCTTGTTGATCGATATATTTTGTATTTGCCCTTATTTACTTTGATTTAATTTATTTTATTCAAGATTGGCGTTTGTCACATGTGTAAACCATCTCAAATTAATGATTTAGTTTGCAGATAATTGAATCTCATATTTATTTTTAATCAAATAATCTCTTTGCCTTATATCTGATATAGTTTAATGTTTGAGATGTCAATTCATTATTATATGGGGACGAACGGAGAAGGAGAATAGGCGTTGTGTAACGGTATATCCAGCTAGTAATAAACTAGGGAAAAGTGGCGTCTTATCATTAGGCCCAATCAGAGGATGCAAAATACTCTTTTAAAAGTCAGAGACATCCATTGTCTCATCCTCTTAGAGTTCTCTTTGAGAAAGTACTCTCTTTGAGCTGAGCCTGTGTGCTCCTTATGCTTTCTCTTCTGGAGAAAGTCTCTCTTTTTCGAGCTTTCGTCCTTTTTGAGAAAGTATTCATTTCGAGACCCTACTCTACTGCCACTAGTAGCAGTAGTAGTTCTCTTTAGGGCTATGCTTTTAGCAACAGCAATGCAATTCATCTGTCTGATATTAATAAACAAAAAAAAGCTTTGACAGAATTACAGTTTAGCTTCCAGCTTTTCTAGCAATGTATTGCAGCTCTTAGCTTCTTTAGGTAATGCAATTCAGCTTCCAATTCTGCCAGTTTTACATTTCAGCTTCCAGATTTTTCAGGAGAATTCATTCACATTTCTGCATTTTCAGCAATGCTTTGAGATTTCTTTCAGCGGTCCGCATTCACACCATTTTCTGCAGGAAATGCTATTTCTAGTATTAGTTATATTCTTCCGAACGGAAGTGGTGCCCCATTTGAGTAGTTAATAAGTCACATTTAGATCAGTTTAAGCTACTTAATCACACTACACTGCCGTACCATATTTCAAGTGGTCCTGAACTGTGCACAAACACTCACCTTGACAGGAACATATTTGCGGAGAAATTTTACACCATGCTCTTCCATGTGTTCACCGGCACGGTTGGCCATTTCCTGGTCGAAGCCACGGAGCAGGATGGAGCGCACCATGACGGTGACATCCAGGCCCAGTCCTGCCAGGAAGCCACCGCACTCCAGCGCCACGTACGACGCGCCAATGACCAGGGTCTTCCCTGGGCAGTAGGGCAGGGAGAACAGGTCGTCGCTGGTGGGTTCAACAAGCACACAGAGAAACAGAAAGTTAGTCTTAGGAGGCATCACAGGTCAAGTAAATATTATCTTAGGACGCATCACGTCAGGTAAACATTATATTAGAATTACAATTAACCATTTGCTAAAATTCCTGATCACCAAACCAAGGTACTGGTTTGGAGGAGGATGTCCCAAGAAACCATTAAAAATAATCTAGTATTGGGATGTGCAAATTTGGAAAATGAAGAACCCTTAGGTCGTGTTGCACTCGTAAAGACATTTCCATAAACAAAACATATTGGGCAAAAAATAACCCTTGTCATTTGTGTTTGCCAAAACAAGTAGTGTAATGACTAAACAGCAGGGCAGAATCCAAGATAAAGCTGTGTAGACAGCTCAGAACACGATTGGCCCTCAAAGGAGCAAATCCAGCACCTAAGCCATTAGGGTTACGTTTGTGCTGCTATGGGAAACACTGAGGCGTCGGACCTAGTGATGCAGTACTGCTTGTCTCCGGGGATGCCCAGGTAGCGTGGCCTCTCGCCGGTGGCCAACACAAACTTGGCTGCAGAGTAGATGGTCTCCTTCCCACGCTTGGTTATGGCCTAGAAAATGAATAAAAATAAAATTTTAATAAAAACGAGCCCCAGGGAGGTTATGCCAACCACCACACACACACACACACACTCACACTCACACTCACACTCACACTCCTGTGATCCGTTACTTTTAGGTTTATACGAGGTGAAACCATCCACAGACTGGCAGGACTGGTACCTTTATTTTGTGTGGCTCGACAAACTCTGCGTATGCGTTGACATAGTTGACATTCTTGTCTCTGAGTGTCACCCGGTAGCCCCAGTTCAGCGAGCCGATGTAGTTGTTGATGGCCGTCTTCATGGTCTCCCAGTTGTGTTTCACTGAGCAAGAGGAAGGATTTATTAGGAAAATCATCTATAGCTAACCCTGCCTCAAGCCATCTGCATGAATGGGGATTTTTTCATTTTCCTGTTTTAGTTTTGAATTAAGTATGTATAAGAAAGTAAAAGAAACACGTCTTGGTATTTACCACAAGCCATGTCTCTCGTCGAACCAAACCCAATTATGAGAGGGTGTGGGGCCATGACTCAAATGCATTTGTTTAGATTGGTAAAGCAAACAACAATAAATACTGCAGAACATATGTGAATCTTGTGACATCCAGCTCCTCACCGGTTTCATCAAACTCCCAGCCGTACTTGCGGGCGTCTTGCACGGCGGTGCCCAGCAGGGCCGTCTGGTGCATTAGTTTCTTGGGGATGCAGCCCACGTTGACACACGTACCACCAAGACCTGGCCAACCAACCACATATTTAGAAATTAGCAGGCACACTCAAAACAAGCATGTTCTCATAGCTGCGGAGTATAGCACAGGTCATCTCACCCCAGGTGGTTCCTTTGGGTGTGGGCACAACATAGTCCAGCACCATCACCTTCTTCCCCAGTGTGGCTGCTTCCTGTCAGGGAAGACTTTGTCATGCCAAGAACAAAACACACAAGCACACACACACACACACACACAAGCACACACAAGCACACACAAGCACACACACACACCTTGGAACAGGCCAGGCCTCCAGAACCTCCTCCAATGACAATGATGTCATAGTCGTACATCTCACTGTCCCCGCTGAGCAACTGCTGCAGCGCACCATCTTTATGGGCCTGGTGGAGGGAAACACCAGCAATTGTTTACCGTCTGCAGACGCCGAATGTCTACCCAATAGCAACATAATATGTTTTAAGCAACAAACTAAGACAACTGTATTTTCTTTTATACGGTAGGGATTCTGTAATAAAATCATGTCAAAGCTGACTCAATGACAATTACCTACAAGTGTAATTTCACGAGGACAAACTTAGGAAAGGAATGAGCTAAACTAAAACACATGTAGTTACAAAGCATTTCTACACACATAAATGTGGGTGAGTGCAGCAATAAGCAGCAGTTTCAACACATATCCTGCCTTGGTCCACATAATTGCCTCTCCTCTAATTCTATTTAAATAGCAATTTAAAAAGACAGGATAAAAACAAAAAGTACTTGAATATTATACCTATCCCAATGCTAGTTTTAGACTACAGAGGAGGTAACAACAAAGGCAGGCATTTTAGAGCAGCCATTTTTATGCTAATAAAGGGTGGACTGGAGAATGGAGCTCTAAACGCCACTTGAACCAAATAGCACCCTCTTTCCTGACATCTGAACAAGCTTCTTGATTATGTTGAGCAATCACTGATGCCAGTCAATGTTGCCTACCTGCATTGTTTTATCCCAGCCTCCAACGTGTGTCTTGTTGACGAAAACATTGGGCACCGTTTTCTGCCCCGTCATCTCAGCCAAGAGTTCCTGGTAATTGGTGCCATCCTCTGGGAGCAAGATATTACAATTGTTACACGTCCATGAATGGTGCCCAATTAGTGACATAATCTTTTACTGTGTCCTCACTAAGCATAAAGTATAAAATCTAGCACAAAAAGCTCATAATTAGTGTAACCAAGCTATTTAAAGGAGATGACTCTGCAACATGAGATGCAACTCATGTTGCAGCAATATAACAATTAGATCTGCAACAAAAGGTGCTGGTGGTAAATATGGATTACACAATCTATTATCTCCATAGCAGGAAAACATTTTAAACTTAGGAAATATGGGCCTGAAAGAAATTATTGCCATAGCATTTA
>OMNO01015097.1:0-11309 GCA_900303215.1 Trachyrincus scabrus | reverse complement strand
GGCTGTTGCAGCAATATAACAATTAGATCTGCAACAAAAGGTGCTGGTGGTAAATATGGATTACACAATCTATTATCTCCATAGCAGGAAAACATTTTAAACTTAGGAAATATGGGCCTGAAAGAAATTATTGCCATAGCATTTAGTCAAAGGAGAACTAGTCGGATCTTTAATGCAATGTAGACTTTACTCCGTTCCGTCAATAAAGCTGACGAACAACTATAACATATCAGACAATTTAAGAAACTCCTCCGCACTGTGTAACTCACTGACAAGTATGAACTTATCTTACCAACGAGGTCGAGCTCCAGGACATTGTACTTGACGTCCAGTTCTTTAAACAAGTCTTTCACCTGTAGAGAAAGTTGTTTTAATACCTTTGCCTTGCAGGGCCAGTGACAAATGGTTACATTTTAATGTTATATATTCGGCAACTTCATGTGACCTTTCACCAGTATGCTAGGTTAATAGCTTGGCATTCATGGGAACGTTAGCCTTTCAGTAAATTAAAAATTAATCACCAGGAAGTAGGACACATTATTTCACCAGTTAATGTGAACATTTACTTTAGTCTCTTATTTATGTCAGTAGGCCTAGAAAAGTTTGTTAAATGAGTCGCAAGCACGCTTATTACCCAGCAAATAGACCCATCCCGTCCGTTCGCGGGAGAAGAGTTGATCCCGCTGCATTGCAGATAGTAACAGCTTTCCCCACAATATACACGTAAGCCTTACCTTTGCACAATATGGACAGTGGCTCTTGCTGAACACCACCACCTGGTTGGAATCAAGAAGCTGCTGTATTCGAGATTTGAGTTCAGTCTTCCCGGTGTCATTTTCGATGGGAGGCATTTTCTACTGTATTTCCGTCTAGCCTGCCTCCTGGAAAGCTTCAATAGACGGCAAGCTAATGAATATGAGAACTCTTCCTGGGTTACGTCAACGTTAACTTCGTGACAGAAAACACTATCATTTACTGTTAAGGTATTTCACGAGAAACGAATATATGTAGCGTCTAGCGACTTACACAGTGTGTTACACACTGTCACAGATACAACTGGTCAATCAACCGCGCGAAATGTCTTATAGTAGATCTTGGGTGGCTCATTTGAAAGCGCTCGATTTGTTGTTCATCATGTGCCGCATTTCCGACTTCGCCTTACGGCTGTAGGATAACCCCGCCCCTCTTTTGAATCGGCTAAATAAAACAATGACACTTAGTACATTCCATGGGGCGGGCACTTCCCTGCGACGATATTGTGTGAATTTACTATCAGAATGAAAAATAAGCTTATATTAATCTATCTATCTATCCAGTCTATTATATAGCATATATAAAGGTATGCACTTTACAATATTTGAAAATACACATTTCTCAATCCAAGCTTGTATTTTCTGTTGTGAACACAGCGGGAAAAAATAACATTTTAAGACCCACATATTGACATTTAAGATAATAATTCTATGGGGTTATCATAAGGTTTACTTCACAATCGGGCTTATTGAGTGATTTTATAGATGAAGGACCATGATAGTGATATTTGGTAGTTAAAAGGGATCATTTCTGGTATGGTATTCTTCAGCATTTCGATTTGTGCAAAGGATGACTCAAAATATTGGGCAAAATGTGTGAGGTGGCTCCCTCTGCTGGCATGAATGCTGTTTTGCAAGCAGTTGAGGTAGAAGATTAGCGGAGTAGCACCAGACCCATTGTAGAACTATCCGTGCACGTGAATCCTGTCTCTCAAATGTTTTCCATTTGGTGGAATTTGTAGGCTATCTCAAACAACCACAGCAACAATGTCAGCGGTAAGACAGGAACATAGGGGAATAAAATGGAAAGATTAGTGGATGGATAGCCGAAAGGTTCTGGGTTCCATTCCCAATGTCCACACATTATTGAGCAAGATGCCCCTACCGGCTACTTAATGACTTAGGATCACTTCAAGTCGCTTTGGATAAAAGTGTCGCCCAATGGCTAAATAGTAGACCTAGTAGTTATAACATAGGCCTATATGCTTGTAAAAAAACCTTTAGCCATTAAAAGGTACATAATTAATTAAAGGTACAAAAGGGGGCGCCGTTACGTGTGATATGGGCATTCCCTGGTTTAGTCTGTCTGTATCCTTTATGAAGACCTAGGCCCAATTTGTTGAGTTATCAACAGGCAAAAGACGATAATCGTACGGGTTTTGTGATGGCCTAAGTCCCCAAAAAACCAAAATGAAACAGCTGAAAGATAGACAACAATTGTAAAACTCCCAGCAAGTTCGAACATGAAAAGAATTTTACCGGGTGATGACGACGTCAGCCCGACTTTGTAAATCGTCTCGAAACAAAATGCTCAGGGGGGGAAATAGGTGCGGGTTTGGTTTTAGTGCGTAGCTTGACGACACTGTATTGGTCTCCTCCCCTGCCTTGACACACCAGTTAACCTACAAGCGGAGCCGTTCGTTTCACAAGCGGTGTGTTGTTAGAGAAGATAGTTACGATGGCAGAGAACAAGATGGGCCCAAATATTCAAGCGGGAGCTGGGATTTTCGCCAAACGGGTCCAAAAGTCGCTGAATCGAGCTCAAGAGAAGGTGAGCAATTAAGTCATGTTGCGAGCTACTTCATTATATCCAGACCCAGATTCGCTCCCGTCATGTGGTTATGATTTATTGAAAACGCGAATGGAGCGACAGAACGGTCGCTGGCGTCTGACATCTCGACTTAAGTCTACTTAATAAGGGTTTAGAACAAGTTGCCGTTACTAGTTCAAATCATAAATTCTAATCGATTAGAAGTTTAAAAAGCCACCGCACTTCTAGCGCATGTAATTAAATGAACGTAAAACATGGAGTAACTTGCATATGCTGTCATATTGTTAGTCTATAGCTTACAGCTTGTATATTTTATTAGCCTACTTTTTAAATAAAAAAATGTAGTTTTAATATTTGTTCCTGGGTGAATCGAGCTGCATGGCTACGAAAACAAGACAATGTTTCCCTGAAGTAACGGAAGTGTACAATTCTAAGCATATGATTGTAAAAGAAATGTAGACCTATGTAGTTAATATTAATCGTTTCCCTGTCCTAATGGTGGATAATGCTAACCCTAACCCAAAATGTTGTTCTCTACCATCTGTTGGTGGAAACAAAAGCTGCCACTTCCTGAGACGAGGCCTACTTCCTCTCCTGCTGCAACCAGACTACTGCACTGTACTTTGTGGTTCACTCGTATCAAAGCCTAAACTAAAAACTTAATATCACATACAGTTGGCTAAACATTCCTACCATGGCCCAACTGTTTGGAGTGACTAAAAGCTGAGCCTGCTTTGTATATTTCATATCCATCACTAGGCAATGATTCTTTAAAACATGACTCAAATGAGATTATATGGTTTATCGCAGCTCCAGCAGTTCAATTCTAATAAACCATTAATATTGTCAATGTTACTTCATTGTAAGTGTACTACATCTTGTTTTTAAAAAGGTCCTCCAGAAACTGGGGAAAACAATGGAAACCAAGGACGAACAATTTGAACAATGCTCCCAGAACCTCAGCAAGCAACAGGTAAATTAATAACGAACTACTTCCATCTTAAATACTTACAGCAGTATAATGGCCGCCCTGAATCTATACTTCTTAGCTCTACCAAGTACTTGTTATGTCATTGTTCCTATGCTTTTTGGTGTAATTTCAAAGTCTCTTTTAAGGTCAGCTTTGTCTGAAAATACAGTTGTTTAATTTGAATGTCTTCTGTGTTGAATGAGAAGCCAGCCATTTGGTTGGAGATAATCCATCTAAACGTTAGAACAGCCACATATTTATTCCTTAAGTGGATTACTATGCTGACTTTAGGACAAACTATGCATGGACTTCATTAAGTAAACTATTCCTATTCATGGTGTTTCAGTGAAGTTAAGTGAAAGACCAGGGAAGCAAAGTTGTTGGCTCTCGTATATAGAGCTTCAGGAAGTGACACCTAACAACAACAACAACAACAACAACAACGTGTTTCTTTCATTTCTAAACAAACGAATGCCGTTATTGTGACTTACACCAGTGTTCAGTCCCGTAATGATGTGTTAGAGCAAATCTATCATAGCTCTACTTGTTTTTAGTGAGTCGTAGCTGGAAGATCATTACACACAGGAGGCTAAAACAATAATGATCTACACATAGAATCTACAAGCAGAACAAAACGGTCCACTTGGGCATAATTGAGCATCATTGACCAACCTGATTATTCAGATGTCTTGCAGCATGGTGTGAATATAGCATTGCACCTGGTTCAGTCAACTTTTCCATCATCTTTTGTTTTTGTTTTTTCTGCACACAGGCAGATGGTGTCAGATTATCCAAAGATGTTAAAGCTTACTTCACAGCTGTGAAAGGTAGGCTTGTGGTTTCTTGTCTTTTTCATTTTGTTTCAGTCGTGCAAGCTCTACCGGTTTACATCATGCTGACCAAGTCACTATGCTCTGATGACTACATTTCTGTGAAACCTCCACACTAAATGCCAAGTAAGAGCCTGAATAAAAAAAGGGAAGCGAGTTTGGGCATGTTTTAGACGGTGTCTTTTGTTAATCGATCTGCATTGCCATGTGGAAAAACAAGTACCTTTTTGAAGGAAGATCAAGAAAGAGTTGAAAGAGCAGTAAATATATGATGGGTGTCATTGGCCACAAGCCCAAACATAATACCATAAAGACGCCATGGTGCGGTTCTTGCCAATGTCAGAGAAACATGACTATGGTTACAGCTGACTCTAATGGAGCATGTATGCTATTACAAGTTTAAGAGTGCTTAAAAATGTTTTGCATTGGTTGTGTGTGTTTTTTAGCGATACATGAGTCATCTAAACGTCTGTCCCAGACACTGAAGGACGTCTACGAGTCTGACTGGAACGGTGGAGAAGACCTCGCTGACATCATTGAAGTATGGCTTTCTGTATATCTTGAGAATATACATGCAGAACTTTTTTAGTGTCTAGTTGTTTGCTTGAACAAATTAAGTGACTAAAATATGTAACTATCATTTTCCTCTTTTTTTTGTTAGAAAGAGGACTTGATGTGGAATGACTACGAAGAGAAAATGTCCGATCAGATTGTGCGCACCATGGAGAACTACACGAGTCAATTCCCAGAGGTCAAGGTAAACATTTTTTTGGATGATTCCTTACTCCTTCCTACTGATCCCTTGTTCTCATTCAATGATTACAACAACAAAAAAATCAAATGCCCAAATATTTCTTGGAACTCTGTGTCTTGCAGGAACGAGTGGCCAAGCGTGGACGCAAACTGGTGGATTACGACTCGGCCCGTCACCACTTGGAGGCGCTCCAGGGCGCCAAGAAAAAGGACGACGGCAAGATAACCAAGGTACAGGACGCATCACAAAATGCACATGTGAAACTAACAGAATTCTGGAAAGCAGGACATTTAGCCCAGGCTATTAATGACTTCTTTCTCCTTTTTTGTTCCTGTGTTTTGAAACTGTTGTCTCACTATGCAGGCTGAGGATGAGTTCAACAAAGCACAGAACGTTTTTGAGGAACTAAACAATGAGCTGAGAGAGGAGCTGCCTGTTCTTTATCAGAGGTACGTGGTTAAGCACCCATATACATGTGCATTCTTCTTCAAGTAGGAACCATTGCTTCTCTAGTATTGAACTTTAGTATCGGTGGAAACAGTCTTGATTCATTACTCCTACTGAACAATATAGATTTATTTGTTCTTCTTTAGAGATAACTACTGCTAACATTCCTCCAAATGGCAGAAAATTAGAAAATCAAGTGACCTCTCAATACGTCTAAACACACGATGAGGCATGTTATCAGATGCAATATTGTACAATATTGTACGTCAGTCTCTTAAGGTTTTTATGCACTGGCCAAACTCACTATATAAAAAAAGGCCATTTTTAAAAATTTTGCTCTTTTTGTAGCCGAATAGGTTGTTATGTGACCGTCTTCCAGAATATATCGAACCTGCGGGACGTCTTCTACAAGGAAATGAGTGTGGTAAATATATGCCAGTAATCTGCCAGCTTGTTCATATTGAGAAGAAAAGCATTGCTTTTTTATTGGGGGTTTTTATGTGATGAAAGTACAATGACCATAAACAACACTATATATTTGAATAAAAGTTTTCTTTTAAATTACAGTTGAACCATGAGCTATACAATGTGATGAAGAAACTCGAGACTCAGCATTCGAGTAAAGCATTTATCATCAAGGGCCTCAACAGGTGAGTGTGTTGTAATAATAGTTTCCAACATCTGTGTGGATACTGATAGTCATATTCTCGAAATTATGAGTTAATAATTCAGACATTATGATAAAATTAACCCTGAACCATTATCCCGACATAATAGTCATATTCCAGAAATGTTTACTTCATAATTTGGACACAATAAAATGACACAGCTGACTTGCAGCCCTATAACGGTCAGGACCATTATTGAGTTAATCTCCCCCATTGAGTTGGGGGAAATTAAGGCATTTTGGAATTATTAGCTAGGCATCAAAACTGCTATTATATTCACTCTTTTACTTTTCTTACAGCTCCAAGTCGAAGAAGAGGAAGTCTGTCGTCATCTCCAACCCCATTCCCTGCAACACAGCCTTCCCCACCGACCACGTCTCTATGCACCCCACCGACCACGTCTCTATGCACCCCACCGACCAAGTCTCTATGCACCCCACCGACCAAGTCTCTATGCACCCCACCGACCAAGTCTCTATGCACCCCACCGACCAAGTCTCTATGCACCCCACCGAGCAAGTCTCTATGCACCCCACCGGCCAGAGCGACAGCAAGGACGATGAGCCCTCTGCCCCCAACACACTCACACACACACCGAGCTCCTCACCGGAATCCGGCCTCTTGGAGGACGTTGTCGGCGCCGCCTCCAAAGACCCCGCCTCCTCTTCGTCCGACCTGGACGACCTCGGCTCCAATGGTACTGATACGCCCAAGCGCCAGTCGACGTGCGACAGCGAGAGTGGAGACGGCAGCGCGAGGAGGCGGAGCCTGGACAATATGGAGGCAGACGCGGAGTCTCCAGAACTCTGCTCCAGCCAATCGGACGACTCCGGAGTGGGTGTACCCACACCGGAGGTGGCAGGGCAGGAAGTGGTACATCCCCTCCCACCTGTGAGTGACGCCTCCCAGCAGCAGAGTAGTCCAGAGCAGAATGACGAGGCTGGTCTGACTCCATCGCCGGAGGTCAAGACCAAGGCCCCACCCGTCCCTGCCCCCCGAGTCTCCTTTGGCGCCGCCGACCGACGGCCCAACTCTCCCGGGAAGGCCCGGCAAGTGGAAGCAGAGAAGGTGGACGCGGAGACGGAAGCATCAGGAAAGGACTCCACCCACAGTCCCCCTGGCTTCCTTTACAAGGTAAAATGAAATATGAAGTAATATCATTATTATGCTCATTATTAATGACAGTATATATGTAAAGAGCCAATGAAATGTGATTTATTTTGAGATTTTTCTGGGAAAACAATTACCAAAACGTCGTAGAACTTTTACATTATTGGTATTTTACATTCAATTAAAATATCTTTAGTATTATTTCCATTAGATCTGTAATATTGTTTAAAAGCATGCGTGTGATCAAATTGTCTTCCCATTCTTCAGTATTTTTTGTTGATGGTACTTGTTGATCTCCGCCAGGGGGTGGCAGTAGAGAGTCACTCGAGTTCAGAAGAAGGCATGCTCCAGTTTGAGCAGGGGGACATCATCCTGGTGCTCACAGATGTTCCAAAGGTATGGTGTGTGTGTATAGTGCTCTACAAACATTATTAACAACAGTAGAATGGTCAAAATTAGCCTCTTGTTAGATAGTGTGTTGTATGTGTGTTACATCAGGTTTTTTTTATAACTTCTAGTGACTTTTTCGAAATTAGGAACACATCACCCCCCCCCCATCATCCACAATGTGTGTTTGTTTTTGGGGCTTACCTATTTTTTATACATATTTCTTGTATTGTTTGTGTTTTCTCCAGCAGGAAGGCATGCTAAAGGGGATCAGGGAGGCCAGCTGGATGCAGCACCGAGACATAGAGAACCATGCTGGTGTCTTTGCAGAGGAGCTCGTCCAGCCAGCCTCTCAATGAGGCAATATAACACACACATCCCATCTCCTGCTCCTCCCATGGAACCGCTGGTGATTCACACACATACACATGCAAACACAGGAGAGTGAAGCCACATGTCTTGGACACAGGCGTTGTACAACCGGGAAGAACAAGTCCCACATGGTTTTATCACATGCTGTGATGTTGCAACTTGTTGGACGATAATGTTACGTTTAAAAAAAACTCAGATATTTTCTATATTTGCTAAAGGTCTTAAACATGGGTTTTACAGTATTTATAATGCAGTATTTCTTCCTCTTTTTTTTCAACCTCAATGCTGTGAATGCTTGAAAGCTGTTTTTATACTCTATGTTGTCTTTTCTTAATAAAGTTGTAAAGCTAAATTAGGCTGGAAAAAAATATGTATTTGTCACCTCAGCACATAGCATGAATATATTGTAATAGCTCTAGAATCAGATCTTTGTCATGTCTAATAATTCAATACATAACATTTGCAATTGTTTTCACTGTGCAATGGCTTGCGGCATTAAACCATTACAGTGTAACCACATTAAAGCATACTATACTGTATTGCCAACACACAGTAGAGCAATGTGCAGACTCCCGAGTATTGCAGAACTTCCAAAGTTCTATCTATTCTAGTCATTAATTTATTCAGCCTATAAATAGCAGCACTACTTAAAAGAAACAACCTCTGGTCACAGTGGTAGGTACAGGTCAAGCATGGCGTCAACACAAAGTTATTAAAGTATGCTTTTTTAAATTTCAGTGGAGATTCAGCTTGTTTTTCTACCCATTTAACAAGAGGTCATGATGAGAATTCTAAAGTCAAATAGAAACCTGTTTATATTGTTGCTTTAAGCACACAGCTGAAAGGTGATACAGGGCCTGAAACTCATATTTCTAAACGGATGTCGGCCGTCAACATCTCATTCAGATGAATCAACCTTTCTCAGTGATGTCAGATGTAGTGACCGGTTCCCTATTTTCCTTGTCACCCATTTGTTATCTTGTGTAGTTTAGGCAGGGAAAACTGGCAAGCAAACATTGAGCTGGAGGAACCAAATAAAAAAATATGACTAAGAAAAGGCGCAATCAATAATGGAGGTGGATTCTTGAAGCAAGCAATGTGATGCATACATGACACATACATAGTACCTGTGTCTACCTGTTAATCTACCTTCACAGCAACATCAATGGAAATGTTTCGCCTTTTTGGGAAAGGCTAGAGCTCGGAGGCCTAGCCTAACCATGTTGTCATCACATCAATTCTTAAGAAGGCTGTATTCTTGAGAAACACAAGTTCAGGAGGCGTAAAGATCGGAGATGAAAATTGCCTTCAGCTGCCCTGTTTCAAGCAGTGCCCCTATTAAAACCACAGCACACTGCCGTCAATACTCCTCCTGTTGGAACAAACCTCATTCTGTATCATTCCTGTCCGATGAGGTCACCTCCCAATGACATAGGGAAGACATGGTGTAATTATGGGCTGGGTTAGAATCCTGCTTCCCTCTTGTTTTCTAGGAAGGAGAGAACGAAAACGTCTATTGCATAATACATTTTCCCTGTTTGCCCGGTCATTTAAATGGCTGGTCATCAACTGTACTCAACTGGATCACTTTTTGCACTTACTTGCACGTTTACACTACTTGAGGATGTTTGTGTGATTTTTTAGGAGAGTGTTTTTTCCAGCAAGATAGCGAAAAACCAAATTGATGTTTCCTACATCCAGTATTACTGGTTAGTATAATTCCAATTACTCTATAATTGGCCTATAATATATATGATGTAACTTGGAACTACAGTATTAACACTTTGAAATGACCCAAAGCCTTTTATGCATGTATAGGAGTAGCATAATCCTTTGTTTTGATACAGGGAAGATATTCATAAAACAAAGTATAGTAAATAATTGAATCCATCTACTTTATTAAAATGTAAGTAGTAGTTGGAACATTTCCTTGTAATGTTTTGTTGTTTTCATATGCTCACATGGTATTCCTGAAGGTCTCTGAGGACCAAGAAAGCTTCAGCTTCCAGAACGTTGACCTAAGTTGTTTTCCTACAAATCAGTTTTACAAGAGGTCATGATGAGAATTTAGAGTCAAGGAGAAACGCTAGCAACACGCAATTTCATGACAACCTGTTATTTATAGCATTACTTTAAAGGAAAGACCTGAAAGGTGATACAGGGCCTAAAACTCATCATTGGCTTCATTTATTTTTCTAATAATAGTGTTGGACCTAATTATATCCCACAACTGAACAAAGGAAAATTGTTAATGAATAAGAAGTTACTTTATGTTACTGAGATTCTCTGATCTCAGTGGAACTGGTGGTTGCTTAAAAGGGGTAAACGGACTACATGAAACGGTTAAAAATGGACCAAACCCTGTTGCCCAGGGCAACCACACATCTGTTACTGTTTTAACTTCCATGTAAGACACAAGGGCTAAACATTTCATATGGATAAACTGCAGGGCCGCCTGACTCAACTTCTCCCATGCAATAAGACTACTGCACAAAGGTGACCCCTCACAGCACTCTGGTGCTAGCCTCGTGCCGTTCCATTTATCATTGGTGGAAGTTTTTCTGAATGGCCCAGGGTTCTATCAGTTGAAGCACATTAAGAAGTGGTGTTTACAAGATGCATCATGGATAATCATTATGATTGGGACCTATGAAGTTTCAACCACAGTCTGCAGATAAGATGACTTTTGCAGTTGTTTGCAGTTGATTCCCAAAAGCCTTTTTGTTCCCCCCCCATCTGTCACATAGAAAATATGTGCATTTATATTGTTCCTATTTACTGCCAATTTCAGTTCAAACTATATGACAATGTCTTCACAGACAGTAGAAAAGCACTTGGACTAAATGAGAGTATAATTTAGATGAGTGACTATAAAAACAAAATGTGAATTCTCCACACAGCGACAAGAAGCAGATCAAAGTAATATTTCAATTTGAATGAATCAATACAGAAATGCAATATTAGTTTAAATGTTTGGATTTCCTATGACAACTAATGCTCCATGATAGTCACCATAGGATATTATATACCTCAGTGTTTGAGATATTATCACAATGTTTCTCAGTGTTTGAGATCTTACCACAATGTCTACCGTATGTAGCTTTCTTTCTCCATTCGCTTGATCTCAGCTAATTTCGCTCATTAGTGCTACGTCACCAAATGACCATATCCTCATGTTTAACTGTTGT
>OMNO01015095.1:0-10610 GCA_900303215.1 Trachyrincus scabrus | reverse complement strand
TGTCTGGAACCAGCCGGACACGGGCAGCTTGGCTCCGAACAACAGTCGGCCAATCACCGAACCCCAGCGAGTGATGTAGATGATTACAACACCGTGCACTGCCATTGTGTAGATTTCTACAATGGCTTAATTACTATAATAATAATTATGCTGCTTTAGACTTATTTTTATTTGAACGCAAGAAGTTTTTACTTAAATGAAAATGGTAACTGTAATGTTCACTAATGGTGTTCACTTTGGAAAGATGGCACTTCAATATCCAAACGTAATGGGCGAAGTGAATATGGTCTGGCTGTGCAAGGCTAGCCTAGACGCTACATTTGTGAAATGCTAAACTAATAAAACCTAATAAACTTCTTCTAAATATACCATTCCTGAATAAATGTCAAATAGAAAAAGGTGAAGTGATTGGGTCATTATGACAGGTAACGACTCCACATCAGTTAGATTTCTGCTGCCTACTTTCTCCAACAGCAGAGCATACGGCTGTAAAGGCTTCATGCTGGAAACCGTCTTGCTATTTGTCACGGTGTGGTCGTCTTTGGGTTTTTTTTTGCCAAAGTGTCCAACTCTACTGAAGTGAGATATAGAGAGTTTAATAAATAGTGAGATAGTGAGAGTTTAATAAAACTGATCAGTCAAACGGTAAATATTCCTACCTGGAAAAAAAAACCTGAATTCCGGCACCTCCTAGTTTTGGGTTAAAATGTTTTCAATTGACTCAACCTCAGATAGGGTGAGTCTGCCTTCAAAAGCCATGTCAAGTGAAGTTTATTTATAGCACTTCACTACAATTACAGTCTCGTACAGCTTCTCAAACCCACAGTGGATGATGCCCCTAAACACCCTCAGTCCCTCAACAGGCCTAAGATGAAGATCTCCAAAAACCTAACAACAAAATGTACCAAAACAACCTTGATATTAATGACATCAGAGCAGTAGACCACAGCCAGAAGAAATACAGGTGAAAATATGATTGAATATGTTCAAGGAAATATTTGTGTTCACTGTGAATGTTGAGTTATAGTCAACAATGTGAGACGATTTAACTTGTAACCTGAATTGTGTTGCCTATTTTTCAGACCAGTGGTTACCTGAATCTTTTGGCCAACTGCATTGACAACTTTACCCATGGGTTAGCGGTCGCAGGGAGTTTCCTGGTCAGCAAAAAGGTACGACATCTTCGGCGAAACCTAACATAAGTATTGACTTTTCCAACCTCCTGTGTGCTGGCACATTCCCCTTATGATGCTAATATGGTAACAGTATTTACTTCCTGAGATGTGTTTTTAAATGTGTTTCTCCTGTATATAATGTCCACGGAACACAACTATGATATTAAGTGAACACAATAAAGAGATGATCTGTTAAAGTTGGCACGGATTCTGCCTCCCTTGTAACTATCATGTTTGGCACGGGATGCAAACCTGGCAGGAGATCTGCTTCATCAGCAATCTCGCACACCCACCTATGCAGTCACCTGTAATTCTCTCGGACGTTGCTGTAACAACTTTGAAGTCGATTTAAGAATACCAGTTTATATGATTTGCCACTTTGTAGATTTAAAAACTGCTGCAAAGAAGTGAGCTTTTCTGCATTGCGGCATAATGAAGTGTGACCCACCAATGCGTTGGCGTCATGGCATCAGTGGGAAGGAAGGACTCCAGCTGGACAGGCATAAGGCTAACAGTGTGAACTACAACTCTGTGTGCCAGAGAGGAAGTTGACTAGATGTCTCCGAAAGGCTTGGCCCCCTGCTTGCCATTTTTCTGTTTACAGCCATGCTTCTGAAGCGGTCTTCCCTCCGACTGAATGCTGTGCATTCACCCAATGCCGTATCACTATTTGATACAACATATTTCCACTGGTCAATGTGTTTGTTGGCTACATGACTATAGCTTGCGGTGAAGCACATTTCTTTACCAGGTTATTTGACGTTTGTCGTTGCAGGTTGGCTTCCTGACCACCTTTGCCATCCTGCTCCATGAGATCCCACATGAGGTGAGATTGCCTGGTTTGCAATTTCTAGTACTAGTTTTGCTAAGCCCTCATACTTCATCACAATCCTTCTAGTTCTTTTGAACCAGATGGCTTGCCGTCTTCAATTGGTAGCAATGTTTGTATGCAGGTCATTATTATGACTATGTCGAAGGCCCTTTGGCTTTCATCAGCCAGTAACTCCTAAGCATAAATATAGTTATAGTATAGTCAAGTGTAGGTATGTACATAGAGCACATGGAGACCAGCTGCAGTGGTCTGTATGGCACTACATAGTCAAACCATCATATTTAGTTTCAGAATTGTTCAATTACAGCTTCAAAACCTTTTTAGTAAGAAATTAAACTATGGATGTTCCCGGCAGTCGGTCAAAAGCCATGGAATCTTAATGCCTTATTTGGGCAGAAGCCTTGCGTTTCCTTGGTCTCTTTGATGTGTGTTCATGTGTGTGTGCAGGTTGGAGACTTTGCCATCCTGCTGCGTGCTGGGTTTGACCACTGGAGCGCTGCTCGCATGCAGCTGTCCACAGCTCTGGTGGGCGTGGTCGGAGCAAGCACCGCCCTGTGCTGCCAGTCACAACAAAGCACAGGTGAGAGATGAGCTCCACAGGACCGCGTCCATGGATGTTCGTGGAAGTCTGCCTTTTCATTTTATGCTGCCCACGTTTGGAATACCATCCAAAACCTCATTATGGACATCGCATCTGAGGCTTGCAATTATTTTTAGCTTGAGTGTGACGTTTATTCAGTATTTTATCATTCATTGTCTCATGTTTATTATCTATTTATTTTTTAATTTTGTATTTATTTCAATTTGACTGTATCTGTCTTGTATTTTAACTTGCACTATAATCGGGGCACACTTGAAAATAAGTGACACTCAATGTGTCTTTTTCCCTGAATAAATAAAGGTTTTGATTGATTCATTGGATGTAGATCCATCAGACCCCGCCCTAAACAAACACTGCATGGCGCCCCTGTGTGTTTCTTAGACAATGTGACCACCTGGATATTGCCGTTCACGTCGGGCGGCTTCCTCTACATAGCCTTGGTGAACATAGTGCCTGACCTGCTGGAGGAGTCTAACATTAGGTAAGAGTTGGCTTTTTTTCCTCATCCTACGTTTAAAGTCTCCTGTTTGTTGCATTCAAATTAATATGGTCATGGATATGCAATGCATTAGATTACTTTACTAATTACGATTAATTACATAGTACTTATTTACTGATTTATGTATTTAGTTGTACCCCATTTTTATTGAAAATATGTTCCTGTTTTGAAGTGAAACACTTTGCCACTTGTGTTGGAATGTGCCATGTAAACATGTTCATGATTATGACCCATTAAACTGGTGATAATATAACTTGACTTGGTATAATGCTCAATGTCTCCCTGTTGTCTGAGTATGTTTTTCTCTCTTTGTTTCAGACATTCCCTGATGCAGGTTGTGCTCATCTGCCTCGGGGTAGCGGTGATGGCTCTGTTGTCTGTCATTGTGGACTGACCCGCTCTAACTGGAGGACAGACACCACACCAAACCAATCATGTCTCCACAAATCTATGAAACCCACTTGCTCCTCTTCCTGGGAACACCCATTTCAGCACATCTTACACTCCCACCACCACTGCCTAATTCATACAGAAAGACACTAAACAAGCACTTTGAAGGACTCAAACTACAACTCCATCTGCTGACAACAAATGGATGTAAACACTTGGGAGCATGCCATACCTGGAGCAGCTTGGGGATCGACAGTGCTTGTATTGGGGCTTACTGCCAAATTGTCTCACATTGTTGACTAGACGATCATGTTTTGTACAAACGGTATATGTATACACACAGGTAGGGACGATGTTGGGGCCCTTCAACACAGAGTATTGTTACACATTTAGGTCAATATTGTTAGGGATTACTGTGAGGGCCTTTCTTTACTAAATGGACTCTTTATAGACCCTATATACGTTTGTTTTTTTCTATGTTTCTTATTCCTAAGCATATTTATTTAAAAGCAAAAAGAGATGAGCAAAATTAAAATGATGGTTATCTAGTGGGCCAGATAGCCAGGTCGCAAGAACCAATGTCATTTTTTTGGGATGCTTATGTTAGTAGCTAATCTGCACCAAGATGCTGTGTTTGTTTTATTATACCTTTACACCACACTTGGGATGACACCCATCTTGTTACCCGAACAGAAAGAAATATTTAAAAGACAATTTATTCAAATTAGTATGGAGATTTAATTTTACCAAAAAATGTGTATTATTGCCTTACCTTGTCAATATATTTTTAAGCGCAAATGATAGATGGGTATTTACTTACCTGAATATTTTTGTAAAGGACTATTGCCAACATTTTGTGGTTCCTATTTTGGATCAACCTCCCAGTAGGTAGGACACAAGTGACCATGACGGAATAAGCTTTGTTGAAAGATAACATTAAACACTATGTTCTGTTTGAAAGATTTAGGGAATGTTAATTTGCAGTGAACTGACTGAATCAACATCGTTTTTATTTAAATTTGTATTTGTACCTTTGCATCCTTGGCGCTACGAAGTTTTATGTTTTGAAATTGTAGAATGGAATAGGCTGCAGACCAGACTATTAAAAATATATATGGTCGTATTGTCCGTGACCCATTGGTTTACACATGGAACGTAGACTTCGATTTAGATTTACGATTCGCACCTGACACGAAAACTAACCCTAACCCTATATTCAAGAGTTTGATTACAGTGGCATCGGATTGACTGTAGATCAGAAAAACTCCCTGTCCCCAATGTAAACCAGATTTCATGCAGTATCATAATAGTTAAAACATACATGACCTATGCGTGTAGTAGACCTAACCAAAAAAAACATGTGGACACAAAAGTCACTGGGATACAGCTTTACCAAATATTTAAAAACTAGAAATAATGATCTGACTGGTTTAATTTTCTTCAGGTGGTTAATCCATTCTCATCTCACTCACAGCCAATCACAGTGTGTTCGTTCTCATTAGCTCGTAATTAAGTTCACCTGTGTCACCGCACCCATATATAAGAGGTTAGTTACTTTTTTTTAATTTTGTCGCTACCGAACTATTCAAAAAGGAGCTGCAGTTCAAGTTTGTGTTTTTGTGTGCTTTTGACTGAACAATCCGGACAAACGAGGCCGATGTGGATTTGTGTACCCACACACTGTTCTCTCACACATGCTATCTGTAGGCCCTATCCCAGTTCTTTCCCCTCAAACTTTTATTGTAATTGACCAATTTTACCGCTGTAGGCTACTTATCAACTTAACAAAATGTTTTCCATGATTTTATTATTTCATCTGAAGGAGGCTTGTTAAACTATAAGAAATATATATATTGGTCCAGCTCAGGATATTATGGTCTAATCATTTTTGATCAAATTCTTTGCATATGACAGTCTACCTTGTTACAGGACATTATCATCTCTATTAAGTGAATTCAGTTATTGTAATATTTACATTTTCTAAGAGCTAAAATGTCCCTTACTTTACCCTTCAAATATATTTGGACAAAGTAGGCCTACTCATAAACAAGCAATATCTTGAAAAAAAACATATCGACCTCACACCAGTGAACAACACATTTGATTAAAGAAAGGCAAGTCATTCAATATTCACATGAACATTAATAATGTCAACTTTATTTCCATTAACAACCATAACATTAACCATTAACCCCCCCCCCCCCCACACACACACACACACACACACACACACACTATAAATAAACATAATAGGGTGGACATGTTATGCTTTAGCGCATCAGTCAAGCATTCTAAAACATTGAAAAAAAGGTTGATTAAATACTTACTCTGTTTTCCCGCCAAAAATGTATGCTACTTCCTGAGTCACGTGACTAGAGGAATAGTCAGGGGGACTGGGTAACAGGGGGGACAGTCGACTCAGGGACACGACGTATTTTAAAAACTTTAAGCAATAAAAATGTATTAATAACAAAATATAACATTTGGTGAGGAATATTGTAAATAAGTCTATACAATAATAAAAAAGGTATTTGTTTGATTTCTGTTACTTATATTTGTAACTGAAGTTGAGAAAACATGATTGGGGACATGGCAGTTTAACCTGCTTGTGCTAACAGAGTAATTCTTTTAAATTTAATTAATCCTGGGTACATATTGTGTTTCTTACATCATGATAACCATGATGTAAGAAAAGCTTTGAACGGTGGGAAAACTGGAAAACAGCAACTATGGTGAAGGAACTGTGGCAAGCTGTGTATATTTGGTGATATTTGCATCATAAAATCTTGCCCGTGACTTGGGCTGGAGACAGGGCACACAACACGTTTGACCACAGCGTATTCCGTCTTCACAACTTTGTGTCAAGTTCACCTGGGATCAGGGAGGAGGGGTTAATATTTAATTAATCAATGTCAGTGTACACATCGTAGGAGTACGTTGTCAGACAATGCGATAGCGGTCAAAAAATTCGAACACTCTAGACTTTGCGTCGGGGTGTCATATGACAGACGACAC
The DNA here is from genome assembly GCA_900303215.1 of Trachyrincus scabrus. Lineage (NCBI taxonomy): Eukaryota > Metazoa > Chordata > Actinopteri > Gadiformes > Macrouridae > Trachyrincus > Trachyrincus scabrus. The sequence goes on along the minus strand of OMNO01015095.1, from coordinate 4,098 downwards.
ATTGCACGTTCCAACGTTCATTAATCGCCTGCAACACTGAAAGATTGTCTGCAAGATCGTGTTGGAATCGGCCTGAATTTGTGTAGTCTGATCCCGGCATAAGTGAAGAGGTAAGTAGACGAACACAAGGTATTGGAGTATACTACACAATTCGTCAATGGTTAGTTTTGTTTACAAACACCACTTGGTTAAAGGCCGTCCACTGGGTTAAAGGACATCCTGTGCAATGCTGCAATGCAATACTCCTGTGACCTCTGGAGGGGTCCTTTCGTACCACTGTGGACTGGTATTGGAATGCAATGACTTGTTTGGTTTATAAACATCACAAGTGTGTCTTCTTGCCAAGACACCCTTCTGGCACAGTTGAGGTCTCCTAAATTCCAGGAATCGATGGCAATTAATCAGGAGAACGACACAGCACCTTCTGCAGAGGCTTGGTAGAAAGTTGCCATGCTAGAATTTGAAGATTGCTGTACTTACTGATTTACACATGCACTTGGGCCGACAAAATACTCGTAAAGACTCCCATTTCTTATCTATCTCTTTTTCAACTTTCAATACATTTGAAGCTGCTCTTTTATGCCTGCAGTTTGACTGCTGCTTGATGTTTCATTCTGTGCAATGTAGTTTCATTCTGTGCAATGCTTTATTTGATTTACCTCTGGCAGGGTGCTTTGTACAGGCCACTATCAACTGACCATGTTGAATGTTTGTGGGAAGGTTTCTGTTGAACTAGTTTGTTCCAACGTAATCTCACGAATCAGACTTCAGATTAAATAGAAAGCCTACGACTGCTGGATCTGAGATTCGATGATGACCACTCTGTAACACCCCGTCCTGGAAGGTAAAGGCAATGTATTACATTTTTGCAATGTTCCTATGGTGAGAAATCAGTAATTTGGTAAGAGGAAACACACATTTTTGCAGGGCCAGCAGCCTTGTAAATTCAGAATACACTGATCTCCGTACAGCTGCCGAGGCATGGCCTTGTTCGAAGAGGAAATGGTCTGGTAGTCACTGTTAACCCAGCCAATTTGGTCTGTTCTGGCACCGGGGAGCCCAGATATGGCCGCTGCATCTAGGTTTCGTTGGGCAGCGATTAATTGAATATCCCTTTTTTCTTTGAGCATAAACTTGCTAGCCTCAGCGATAGCTGCATACCGAAATGTTCACCAAAGTATTGGCTATAACACGATCAAAATCCAGCACCGAAAAACTGCCATTGCCATTCTAGAATGCACCACTGGCTAAGCTAAAGTTAGCCACGGCAAGCTCAGCCGCAGCTAACGTTAACGTTGGCGCTAGCTTTCCCAGCCGATTCACCAGCGCTCTAATCCCACGGCCGTTGTCGCAAAGGGACGGTCAAAAATTGGATTGCACATGTGGCATAATGTATCATAGCATACTGCCAAATGTCTAGCTAGCTTTCACAATTTATAATAAAGCCTGTTATACATATTGCTATAATACATTTGATTAATTTATTACATTTATAAACGTACAGTTTACAGAATGTTGCCTCCTGATGTTGAAACGGGGTAGTGAAAGTCATTCTGGGTAACGTAGGAAAATAGCACACTGGAGCAGATTGCGGGAAGCCAGACACGACAGCCAGTGACAAAGTACAATATTACACATACACATTACAAAATAGGACCTGGGGTGCGTCGTACATGACCAATAACCGTTTTATGACGATGTAAAGTGTTTTAGGCTGCATTATTACTTTCAGAAGTGACGGAGGTGGCGGTCATCTGGAGGATCCTGGTGATGACGGCTGGTGTGAAGACCAACCACCTGCTCCTCCAGGAAAGGTAAACCCTTCTAAAGTATTCTACTGCTGCATAGGTTTCTGCCCATATCATATACAGATGATTTCTATATGTTACACAATGCTTGCTTGCATCCTGTGTATTCTATATTTACCCTCGCTTTATTATTTCTGCCTGTTCCTCTGACTCGGGTCCTCTCAGAGATCAATAACGTTTCTTTATTTTCTTTCAGGTGAAGATGGAAGAGCGGATGGAAATACAGCAGACATGTTGTGTAGCAACTACCCATCTATGCCAGTCTACCGGACCAGTGACCTCATTTGATTTGTCTAGTTGTTTATTTCTATATAGCATGTCTGTTGGCCCAGATATTATACTTCTAACACCCCTAGCTGGGAACCCTCTTTTAAGGGAGGCACTAAAGGTGCAACAGCGCCTCAACTTAACCGCATATAACCTAAACTCTCCAACCTGATACCTAAACTTGACCATCTCTAACCCAATACCTAAACACCCCTAACCCTAAACTTGACTATTTCAAACTTTATACTTATTCCTATGAACTTATTTCCTATGATCATCCATCTTGTACCAAAACGGTATAATATACCAAACCAAACATGTCCCTTGGTCTCTCCTCTCTCCACACTGGGGTTTTAGTTTTAATCCTCAAGCGCTTAAAATGCTTGATATTTTATAATAACACTTGCTTCAAACATTTTCTACAAATAGTTTTGGGTTATTGATTTTTGCTAGAACTCCAGGGAAATTTGTTCATAATGAAACTGGATCTTCAGGCAAAATATTTCTATTCAGGGTGCGACCATTGGAACTCTTACATGAATTTCAGTTGGTTAATTGTATGATCTTAAGGAGCTATGGGTTAAAGGCATTTGTGGTTGACATTGTGTTGAGTAGTGCTCCTTGACATTTTCTTTGAAACGGTTTACTCAAATAACATCATGCTTAAAATTTAATTAAGCAAATTAGACTCAAATTAGACTTAGGCTTGTGGGAAAAAACGGTTTGTGAGTCTGGTGGTCCGTGCCCGAATGCTCCAGAAACGTCTACCAGACGGCCCCATTGTGAACAGTCCAAAGCCTGGGTGGCTGAAGTCCACCTTTTGTGATTTTCCGTGCTTTCCTAAGGCATCGTGTGTGGTAAGTGCCTTGCATGGAGGGTAGATGGCAACCGATGATGCGCTCCGCTGTCTTCACCACCCTCCGGAGGGCCTTACGGTCAGCAACGGTGCAGCTGCCGTACCAGGCAGTGATGCAACCAGAGAGGATGCTCTCAATGGTGCACCTGTAACAGTTAGTCAGAGTTTTGGCAGACATGCCAAACCTCTTGAGTCTCCTCAGGAAGAATAGGCGCTTTTGGGCAGTTTTTACCACCGAGTCCACTTGCTTGGACCAGGTGAGGTCATCTTTGATGAACACACCGAGGAACTTGAAGCAGGAGACTCTCTCCACTTCAGCTCCATCGATGTATATGGGGGCATGACCCTGCATTCTAGAACACTCAATGGTTTTTCGGTGCTGGATTTTGATTGTGTACCCTCGCTTTCGGGGAAAAACTCAAAAGTCCCAATCCAAAAAAACCAAACCTTTCACAGAGTTATAGCCAGTACTTTGGTGAACATTTCCATATGAAGCTATCACTGAGGCTAGCAAGTTTATGCTCAAAGAAAAAAAGTGATATCCAATGAATCGCTGCCCGACTGGTCTGGGACCGCATGTCGAAACCTAGATGCATCGGCCATATCTGGGCTCCCCGCTGCCAGGATAGACCAAATCGGCCAGGTTAACAGTGACTACCAGACCGTTTCCTTTTCCACCGAGGCCATGCTCGGCAGCTGTACAGAGATCATGGCCACACCCCAAGCCTGCAAAGCCGAAGTGCATTCTGGATTTATGAGGATGCTGGGCCGGCAAAAATCTGTGTCCTCTTACTAAATGACTGATTTCTCGCCATAGGAACATTGCAAAAGTTAAATATGCAGTGATTCTGAGAAAGCACTCTTGAGTTGCCATATGCTAATTAAATATCTGATACTTATGGTTGATGCTACAGCGATTTGAAGACATACTCTCATATTAAACCCCATTGTAACTACTGCAGCAATGTCTCCGTGTGACGTAGTAGCATCTACAGAAATCGAGTTTAGCAGCGGCAAAATGAAATTCCACACAAAACGGTAAAATAGGACCTGGGGTGCGTTGTACATCACCAATAGATGTTTTCTAACAATGTTTTAGGCTGTATTTTTCCTTTAACTCGTATCTGTGTGTGTGCCACTAAAACACATGCAATTGTTTCAACGTAA
>OMNO01015089.1:0-10169 GCA_900303215.1 Trachyrincus scabrus | reverse complement strand
GTCCTCGTGCCAAAAACACTGAGCCATGCTCTCTTTACTCCAGCGCCAACAGAGGTTGTGTGTGTGTGTGTGTGTGTGTGTGTGCATGCATACGCGTGTGTGTGTGTGTGTGTGTGTGTCTGTGTGTGTAGATGTGTATGTGTGTGTGTGTGCATGCATATATTTGTGTGTGTGTGTGTCTGTGTGTGTAGATGTGTATGTAGGTGTGTGTGTGTGTGTGTGTGTGTGTGTGTGTGTGTGTGTGCGCATGTGTGCGTGTGTTTGTGTGTGTGTACCACCTCTACAGAGCAAAGAGCAGGTTTACTGTGTTCCTCACCCCACATCTGGTTTAGCACTTTGAATCTATTTTACACTGAACCACAGGACATGTTTAAAGGACCTTGTTGTCACACTCTCCCGGTGTCTCAGGGCTGCATTGTTTAAAAGCTATTCTTCACATCTGCCATGGAAGCTTGTTCTAAAACCCAAGTCTGTCAGCGGCAGAATTATATTACTCCTAATTCCTCATGACTTCACCGTGGAGTTTACGTGAAATAGAGGAAGTTGATAAGAGCAACAGCTGTGTGGGAGGAGAAAGGTTCGCTCATTTGGATGTTTTCCTTTTGAGAAACGTTACAGCTATGGTCAGTAACAGGGGTGGCTTGAGATCCAAACCTGCAAGGAGTATTGTGAAATCAAAATGTTATAGCGCTGGTATTGCTAAAAATATATATTTTTTTATTGGTTAATTGTTAAGACAAATGACTGAGATTATAGTGTTATTGGACATTGTACATTTCATTGTATGTATTAAGCATCTTTAAAAATATTAATGCAACTAATACAAATATGAATAAATAAATAAATCAAGACCACACTGATACTTTCTGAAGAGTAAAAGAATTGTAACAATCATCTAGTCTTTTCCAAGAAATATTTATTGAAAATGCAAATGTACATTTGTATGGTACAAATCTCACCTCAATTCTGCTAAAATGTGCTCCTATTGATAAAGTTCAACAACAGATGGAGATAATGCATGAAAATAATTGCTTTAGATATAACAAGCAGGATTGTACATCTCTAATACACCGTGATACTTCCCAGCTATTTCCTTTAGAAGAGCTAACCTGTTTGAGCGCTATTTCCCCCAACAACAATATGAGAAATGAAAGGTCAAATTTATATTGGCCACTGTTTATGGTCAAAATCAAATCTCAATCTGAATATTGGTCCCGAACGCTTTCACATGCATTGATTTAATCACTGATGAAATTCATCATGGATGAAATCAAGAAACTTGTGCTCTGTTGTACTCAAATAAATAAATAAAGTGCTCCACATACAGCTTGATTTAAATCATTTAAGCAACACCTCCCCATCATTGATTGTATTAGTAAAATAATCTCACTGGGTATACAAGTTGTCTTCTGTTTTTTAAGGTAAATTAAATGTAATAATGCAAAAAACTATTTATTTTAGCAAAGTAATATACTTATATACAAACAAAGCACAAGTTAAGTCATTCTCATTATGTTAAAAACAATGTTTGATATTTTTATTGCATTACCTATCTGCTTTAAGGTGCTCTGGTTGACTAATGTCCTACATGTACTATCACTATGTCTGATTTTGTATGATATAAACATTCCCAAATTATTTCAACCTATTAAACTTCTGTACTTGAAGTAAGAGAAACCACACATTAGAAAATGATCTATCTTTGTTGCTGTGCTCCAAGTAGAAGTACTGCTTCTACTTTTTTGTTTAACTGTTGAATATTTTTTTTATTCCAAACCTGGACATTTGTACCAATAGATAATTAATATTTTCCCTTTATATTATATAACCCAATAAATACTCAATAATCAATCAAGTGCAATAGGTGAAGAAGATAATTTTGTCTAAGTGTAGCCGCTGCTTTCTTAATTGTTTAATGGTTCACAGGGACTCTTGTTATTAAAGCATTTCTATATTATATTGTATTCATCCTCTTCCACGGTGAGCCAGAGATTAAGCTTCCCATCAACTCTGGATGAGCCTGTACTTTTCCAAGCCACCCCTCATCTAAAAGCTCTTACTGTACCAAACTGCTTTAAGTGTGGGTAGGTACCCTAAGTGGTACTTTGGATAAGCACCTTATGTCAGGTGTTATGGTAAACAGCAAAATAAACGGCTTGACAAGTTTATAGACTAGTCTACTTCCTATACAGTGGAATCAAGCTCTCTGAGCACCTCCCACTCTGCCTCTCGTCGATACATCCATCAGTAACGCTTTGCCTTCAAACACTCCACACTCCAAACACCACAACCTAAACTAGAACATTCTGAAACATCCGTCACGTTTCACAAAAGTGTAGAGAGACAAAAAACTGTACAAAAAAGGGTATGTCCATGTTGAACATGTACCGTGTAATGAATAATGAATAATGAATGCACAATGGAATGCTGCAAGCATTACAGGCTACAATGTTGCCTGCCCAGAAAGGTTAATCTGTGTGTGTGGTTGTCTGCACACGTATGGTTGTGTGTGTGTGTGTGTGTGTTGACTGGCCCATATGTACCCCACACTTAAACAGATGTGTGTGCATGTGACCATTTCTATGTTGTATATGTTTGATCGTTGGCATGTGTCAACTGCAACTCCATGTTATTCTGTATATTAGTATGTGTGTGTGTGTGTGTGTGTGTGTAATAATGGCTGTGGAATATGTGTTGCCTCGTTGGTTATCATTGTGCATGCATACGTGTGGTATGTGCCAATGTGATCTGGGTCTATCTGCTGTCTGTCTGTGTTTGTAAAGTGTAGCTACACCCATGTTTAGTAGCGGTTGGTGTCTCAGGACCACTGGCAGGAGCAGTCGGTGGGCTCCTGGATGGAGTAGCTGACCCAGGTGGAGTTCCCGCTGCAGTAGAGCTGCACCGAGCGCCGCTGGAGACCCATCTCCCGGCAGCACTTGCAGAAGCGTGCGTACGTGTTGATGTTGTAGTTGTAGATGCTGGCCGACGGGCACTTACCATCGCAGGACACGATGTTTACCTGTGAGAGGACAACACGCTACAGATGTTTACGCAAACGGGGAGTTTGGCATCTCTAAGAATGGTGTTGTTTGTTTGAAAAGATGTATAAACAGGCACATCATATAAAAAGATGCATATTGATCATGTTATTCTCAAGATTAACACATATTTGTTGAGTATATACTTCCGGAAAAAAAGAAACGATATGTTAAGCTAATTGTGAAAAAAGGCTTTACATTGACCAAAATCAAGATGCAATGAAGCACAGGTAAGCACAGGTAAGCAGAAACACATTGTGAGGATGTATGAAGGTATTGTGTGTGACAGGAGAACATAGTACATGTAATCCTAAAAAGTAACTATGAATAATTGTTCAGTAATAATTGTTTTATAGTTTAGTTTAGATATTTAGATATGTATATGTATATTGTGTGTATATATGCATGTTTTTTTTATATTTCCTATGTTTCTTCCTATTTCTTTAACGTACATGTTATTGCATATTCTTAATTTCCTTGGAGATATTTCTAAAGTACTGTGAATGTGAAAGAACATTCTGTGGTCAACATACCGGCCTGTTGCTGCGGCAGTCGTTCTTCCTGATGGTCATCCTCACCGTCACCCTCTGACATGACTTTCCATCTTCTTTGCCTGTTTCAACGACAACAAACACACCAGACTAAACCGGTGGGAACAAGTACAAGTACAAGGACAAGAGCGTGTGCAGAGCCTACACCTGGAGAGACGAGGCCGCAGCCACACAAGGAAACGCAGAAAGGAGGATAATGAAGGGGGTCTGCATGTCTGGCAGTACAGAGCTGATTCACACTTTAAATCATGCGTAAGCATTACATTTTAGTATGTGTGATGGGAACATCGACAAGGAGATACTGCTAGCAGTTTATTTCAGGCTGGAACCAAACAATGAGACCTGATGAAACTTTATTGATATTTTGGTCAGTCTTAGTCAATTATTATAGCCTATTTAGTTAGGCTTACTTCCAAACCTGTGAAAGCCACACTGTAATTATAAATCATCACTTCATCTAATTTCTTCATTTCAACCTGGTTATTTAGAACTATAATAATGGTTTAATTCCCGTTTGGTTATTTGTAACCTACTAACAGTTACTAGTAACATGATCTAGTGAGCATAAAGTAACATTTTCCAGAATCAATGCAGTGACTGTGGTGATAAAATACAAAAATCTGTCAAGAAACATCATCAATTTGAAAGGAGAAGCTAAAGAATACAGGCTGCTGCCACCTCATTTTGATAGCGGGGAATGTAATATTTAGGTGCCATGATATTCTAATTATAACAACATTGTCCCTTAAAACCACTATTAGAAAGATAATCTGGATTATGGGTTATATAGTAATTGCAAGCCATTGCAAAAGTCCAATGTGCAAATATACCTTTTTCACACTACAATTAAGTTGTTGCCATGTATTATATGACGGCATGGTGCTGCGCTTGCTGAGTATAGGACCAATTTGTATGACCATTATGAGTCCAACCTACAGAATAAAACTATTTCAAGTTGCCATGCATATCTTCTACATGGCTCCATGGTTACCATGACACCCAAACAGCTGACAGATCCCACCACCAGTCTAGACAGACAGCTACAGAGACAAGCATGCATCTAAACATCTAAACAACATCTAAACAACAACACATCTAAACTGGTCTACTTGGCCACTACCAACAGTACATTGTTGGCGATCAACAATGCACTGCCCAGACAGTACAAAATGGGGGAAGAGTTCAGTGTTGTCATGTACGTGAATCCACAAGGAACGTGGATGGAGTCGGCTTAAATGACATAGCTGTTTGTTTGTTTGTTTGTTTGTTTCTCTGACAATTTCAGATTGTATTGCTGTTTTATTTTGTTTATTTTTTTTGGGGGGGGGGGTTTGTTAAGTAGTATTTTAGAGGGGAGTACATTGCTGAATATCAACAATGGTGCTGGCAAGCCTTGTAGTTTTCAGCTGCTTGTTTTCTGGTACCTCGTTCACAGTTTGTGTTAACTGTAGGTGTCAGGGGACTAACGGGGAACGGGTAGACAGACAATCCAGTACCTGGTGGGATTGGTATATGATGGTAAGCTTTAGCACATGAACCACACACCCACCCTGCAGGGCATCACATGCTTTTCAGTGACACTTGCGATCAATGGTACTCAATGTTTCTGTTATCAATGATCTGTTATCTGAATTCTGTGATTCACTGAAAAGCATATTTATGTGTAAAACAAACCCCTTACCAGTTCTTAATTAACATTTAAACAAGACACAAAACATACAGAGATGACATGAAAGCAGTTAAACCCAGAGAGATTTGCACATGTGGGATTCAAGCCAACTGGAACTATTTCAGCTTGGGTTCTGAAATGTTAGGGCAAACATGTTTTTGAAAACACATGGTAGACGGTGGGCACAGGACAGCATGTTTAGTGTCAGATGTGACCTATCTGTCTAGAGGGACTACGCTACCAACCTACGGTATTTGCATTTGGTTTAATACTCACATGTCTTGCAGCATCCGTCCATGTAACTTACAATGCTTCCTCCAACCTAAGAGCAGTCAGATGAAAAAAAGGCAGGGATATAAATGCATGCATGCATGTGTGTGTGTGTGTGTGTGTGTGATTTGGCCTGTGCTGACCTTCATGCACTCTGTTTCGTTGAAGGGGGGGCAGCTGAAGGTGTATGAGATGAGGGTGGGACCTGACAGTGTGTCTGCACACTCATACTTCATGCAGTTGGACACCCAGGACTTCCCCGGCTGCAAAGACAAACAGCAAAAACACATCGGTGACAACACACTGCTAAACATATCTGTAATTGAGCTAACTACAGCCAGCTGTTATCCTAAGCTACTTATGTATTAATTAATGAATTAATAATCTATGATATTATTCATGTATAATGCATAATTAACAGTTAGGCACCTTTCAATACATGTCTTACAAATATCAGACATTACTTAAATGACACTTAATATTGCTGACATTATTGGTGCAGAATTATCAGAATATTACACAGTCTTGAGAGGTTTGAGGTTATGCAAACATCACTATGTCACTATTTACATCATTATGGCATCAATACCTTGTTTGTAGTTTGCTGTGGTACTATTTAAGTGTGGCACCATAGTGCACATAATAACCATTAATAACCATAATACACTGTATCCTAAATGAGGGAGCTTGGTCATTGGTGCAGTAGTAAGGAGACAGTGAGCTGATCATTTTGTACCCTTGGGGAGATCAGTCTCAATATTAATGAACGCACACAGAAAGATTCACAAATGTATTTCACAATTTATATACAAATGACTCTCTCCACAAAAATATTTTTCTAAATATTTATCATTACATATTAAATAAAATCCACATATAAAAAAATAAGGTTCACAAATGTATTTCTGATGCACACACAAATAGTTCTTGTTTTAAATAAATGTAGTAGAAATCCACAAATATTGCTTGTTGTGTGTGAACTTCACAAAGTTCACACACAACAAGCAGTCTGCAAATGCAGGTTCAACAGTTTGTATATAAATGTAACAACATCCAAATATGTTTTTGATGAAAATACTTTTAAATACATATATTTGTGGATTTCTACTACATTTATTTAAAACGAGAAACATTTTTGAGTGCATTGGAAAATATTTTTGTGGAGAGAGTCATGTATATATAAATCCCAAAATACATTTGTGAATCCTTCTGTGTGTCATTAATATTGAGATACTGATCACAAGAAATGAAAACACACACATTTAATCATTTCCGTGCTTTGTCAATGAAGGTCAATCTATTTTGTTGCAGGCTACATTTTTGATTGAGTAGAAGTATTGTTAGAGATCTATTGTTGAAGAAATCTTGAGACGGTTACCACAAGCAAGCATCACTTAGGAAAGAGACATGTCTGATGTACCTTATGGAGCGCTACCGTGCCGTTCTCATTCTGGTAGAGACAGGAGATGTTCCTACACACACCACAGCATGCTGTCTGATCTCTGGGCGCAATATACAGCTGATTCTGGAAAAGTAAAAAATATATATTTATATGGTATAAACACTGCAGATTTCTATATATTAGCGCTATGACATATACACATCACAAGCCCCAATGATGTAAAAGTGTGTTCATGCATACTCTGTCTGGCTTAGTATAGCAAAACCATGTCACGTATAAAAAGAAAAAAAGAAAGAAATAGAGAAAGAAAGAAAGAAAGAAAGACGAGAAAGGTGGAAAAAATAGAGCTAAAGTAGAGGGTGAAAGAGAGAAAGACCCTGACTACCCGACTCACCGGCTGGCACTGTGCAGAGCAGTTGGTGGTGGTGGTGAGGAGGTGGTGGTAGCCCGTGGCGGGGTCCAGGGAACGGGTGCACTGGGTGCTGTGGCACAGTCCGTCCGGGCTGTGCTCCACCAGGGTTTGGCCTGGACGCATCACGCCACGCTCGCCGTCCACACACACCGCCTCACGCACTGCTCACAACGCCGCATAGACACACACACACACACACAAACAAACAAACAAAAGACATAGAGGTCATAATATGTGTAATGGAGACTGCTCTTCAGCAGCAATAAGAAAGAAGAAAGAAATGATTGGAGCAGAAAGAACTACAGTTTAAAAAGCAAACACTTCAATGAAAGAGACTAATAGAGGAAGGAATTGCATTGAGAAGTAGGAAATGAGTGAGATAGACTGACACCAGACACTACTATTCATAGTGCAAAAAAATGTTCATGAAGGTGGTATAAGGATTAATTTCATATTCATATACTATTAAAAGTCATAAAATACAGTTAGTGTATTTTAATTGAATAATATAACTATTAATTAACATCCTTTTGGTGCAATAATATAAATGTAAATCCAAGATGGCAAACTCAAAAATAATGCCTATGTTGGAGGAATATACAGTTTTTTTAGTATTTTATATTAAACATCTATATCATCAGCATGAGCTTGGACAGAAAAGATCATATGAAGAGTGATGCCCTTTAGCACAAGGTCATTACAACAGTCCCTGTTTAAGATGATGAACTCACAGCATGTTTTTAGTTCTTGAAACCAGAGACAGGGTTGGAGCCAGAATCAAGTTAACCTTCACTAAAGTGTTAATTGAATGATCAAATTATGAATGGGTCAGACGCTTCATTGGCCGACATGCTTTGACAGACTTGGCAATAGCTGCCAAAGCCAAAAAAGACAGGGAAAACTGGGACTTTCCCAGTCTTGGAATGAAAACTTGTGTTGTGCTACTATTAGCACTGTAGGCTCGATCTACAATTAGACCTACCGCATTTGTATCTTCTACAGGCACACTGGTTTAGTGGGTCCGCAAGGAAGGCTCTGTCCAGTTGTGTCGTCTCTCCCTTCATACAACACATTTTACAGTGTTAATACAATCGCAGCATGGCAGCAGCATGATAATATTATTGAACATTTACATTGAAAATCTCAAAACGCACCAGGGCACATTTTGGGGTGGAGATCTTCTCACAGGAACACTCTGAAGAACAGCACAATCAAAGATGAATAACGATGTATTATTAGAATTTACAAATACTGTACATATCTCTTTGACTTTTAGTTTTATTTGTGTTTTGGCACCATGATGACCAGGGAATGGTGTTCAGGTAAAACTATAAGTAATCAATTTCTGCACATACATATGATAAATGAATGAAACAAATTGATATATACATTACATACATACACATACATACAATACATAAACACAGGGAATTCCATGAGAGAATGAACCACTTCTAATGAGATCAGATGTCCCTCACCAATACAGTGACACCACTGTCCATGTAAAGGACCTGTACTCACCGCAGATGTGGCCTGGGCAGCACTGATCTGGACTGGACACAGGAGACACAGACATCCCCACAGGACAACTGACCTGGGAACACCTGTAAGTCTCACACACTACACACACGCACGCACACAGACACACACACACACACAATTCCATTATGAAATCATGACATCCCAGTCTATTCATGAGTATGTGCATCTGTGTATAGTTTATTTGAGGTGTGTGTGTGTGTGTGTCTGAATGAGTCTGTATGGGGGGCCGTTAAACCCAAAACTCTGACCGTGACGACCACATGCACGTCAACGTGCACGTGAATGAAGTGAGGCCTGCACCTACTGGACGTAATGCCTGCGCCTACGTTACACACACTTTCAGAGCATGTCGATTTCCATGCATCACTTCACAATCACACGAAACGTGTTTGTCGCTGGATTTTCTGAGATGTGTGTTTTTTGTTATTCATATCTATAGACAGCTTTTTCAGATAGTCTTATGACAGAATTAAATATTCATTTTATTTTGTTATGCATAAGCCTCTGGTGAAAAGTCAACCAATGGGCTTATACAAAATGAATTAAAAAAATAGATTATAGGCTATTAAATCATAAATGCCTAAATAAATTGCATAGGAAAAATACAAAAAAATAGAATAAATGTTTTTATAAATTATCGCTACAGTTATAAATATGTTTGGTTAAATTATTATTACTGTCTCCTCTACAGCCATATATAATGTTTGATCCAGAATCGATAGGCTACTGACTATGCTATAAAACCAGTTTAAAACAACAAACATTCAAAACGATTCCATAAAAGAAAGTCCAGACGCATGCACGGCACAGCATTCATTGTGCCGTGTGCCAAATATGGCAAATCATTCCCCACATCACTGCACTGGTACACGTTAAGTACACATTAGGTACACGTGACGTGTGCCAGGAGATTCCCTCACACACGTACTTGACGTGACGTCTGCACCTGGTTTACGTGTCATCTGCTTCTTGATTTGAATTGAAAAGATAGGAAAAATCCACACGTTGAGACACGCGCTTTTCAAGATGTTGACGTAACGCTGCGGTCCAGATGTGGGTCTAACAGCCCCATACGTATGTGTGTGTGTTGTGTCTTCCTACCACACTGATAGTCAGGACAGCAGTGGTCTGTGCTGTTGGCGTCCACCGTCAGCATCTCCCCCTCCTCACACAATGGGATGGTCTCTGGACACACATTACACACTTGTTGGAGGAAACACACACACACACACACACACACACACACACTCTCACACACACACATTATCGTAAACACACATATGCA
>OMNO01015083.1:0-10827 GCA_900303215.1 Trachyrincus scabrus | reverse complement strand
AACTGAGGTTGAAGTCAAGTAATTTTTATTTGAATCTCTGACATAAAATGATATTAATATAGGGGAATATAAGACAATCATGTACTGAATGTGATGCTTACTGGCGTTAGGAATTGTGCGTGACTATCGTAATGAAAACAACCCCCAGATGACTAACATAATAGTAAATTGTGCTGATAGTGTTGCCATAGATTAGAGAATGTAAAGACCTGATTTGACACTGTAATATTGTGCATGACTGTTTTTTTTAATGTTGACATTTTGAATTCCATGAGGAAAAAAAATCCCTCGAACTGCGAGATATGGAAAGACATACAAGATAAACTTTTACTTCAAAGAAAAGGTAAAGACGATCATTTGTTCACACTGTATGACACATCTGAAAAGGAAACAGGGCCATCACTGTGTTAGCATAACATATTGTAAATTCATTAATCGACTCAACAAATGTCATGGTGGACGCATTCATATAAAGTGTCTTACACTTACCGTGAGTGGATACGTTCTTAGCATGGGTGGCCCCAGTGGGAATCGAACCCCTAACCCTGGCTGTGTTAATGCCATGCTCTACCAGACAGGCATTAATACTTTTTTAAAACAATAATGGGGAGTTTTCTATGGAAATGTATATTTTACACATCACTCCATGTTTAGTACTTGGCACGACTGTTTAAACCACAGATAATTCATTTGGATGATGTTGGAGAAACGATGGTGAAAAAAACGCTTTTGCTTGTTGAATATTTTGACATGTTGTCATACTGTGTTTACTGTTGCAACAAGGAGAGCCGTCTCTGAAGATGAAGCTTTTGAAATAGTCCACAAACGGCTGGTTTAAATTAAGTTTTGTTTCGTTTTGACTTGCCGAAAATGTATGTTTCTCTCTAATCCTTAAATATATTAAAAGCTACTTTGTAAAGGTATGTCATTCATTCTGTTAGGTTGATTAGCTTGATTGGTATGTGAGTTGTGTTGGAACACCAGACCATAAAAATCACAACAAAAGCATTCATGTTTTATATTTTATTTGTCATTACATTCCTAAAATATGCAGTATATAAATACGAAAATATAAAAAAACATTATTTAGGTATCAATAGTATCTTCAGGTGCAAATCCGTCTCATTAGTGCCCTCTTGTGGTCAGTAATTTAACTACCGGTATTTGAGTATCCGCTGGACTACGAGTCCACGATGGTGTAATAGTTAGAGAAGAGCTCCTCGCCCGGGCTGATGTCTCTCAGAGACACAAGGACGACACATCTTAAAGGCCTACAGAACAAAACAACCCACAAACACAGATTACATTACACACATCCATTCAACTCCGTAAGTAGGCTATCTTAGTCAACGATAATACTTTTCGATAAACATGTAACGTCAAATGTCAACAATTAGTGTTTGTTTGTTTGTTTATTTGTTAGAATAAAATATCAATCCAATACTGTATCAAGCACGTTTTTGTAAAGGTTTTTCGATTTTGAATTAAAATCTCACCTCTGTATTTCGTGACTGTACCTCACATTGGGAAGATACTGGTGCAGTTCAAGAGGAAAGGCTTTAGGGACATCATACTCCTGATAGCAAACGTTAGCAGGAGAGTCTGCAGAGGTGAAAAGAGATCATTACATCTTCTGTCGTTTCAGCTGTTGGTTAAATCACATACTAATGCATATGTCTCAACTGAGATGTCCTGTACATGTTGAGTGTCCCTCCCAAGTCTGCTGAAAATATGTATTTACTTAGTTCTCAGAGAAATAACGCTGTATTTAATTAACGAAGACTAACTTTTCTCCATGTGTTTTGCAAGGACCGGCAGAATGCGTATTGACTGTTTACACCTGTGAGGTTAGCTCATGTGTCTATCATGTGTAAAACACAGAACATGCTCGCGTTTGTGTGTATTTCTGGGTAGGTGACATGGATATCTGACCCTCGGTAGTATGAACCTTGACGTACCCTTGCAATTGTTGACATATTGACCGATAGCCAGTGGGTTTTTTGGATTGGCAGTCAGCCAGCTGAAGTCACTTAATCTGTAAGGGCCCAACATGTCCCTCTTGCTACATGACCTACAGAATGACACAAAAAACACATTAGGAGCAAAAGAAAAACAGATACAGTGCAATGTATTTACATAGGGATACAATACATATCAGGAAACATAATATTGCTAAATATTTATATATCAAGTAATGCTTCTTACTTGTACACCAGTTTTGAAATTCCTTTATCGTTGCCATCAACCAGGATGCCATCGATGCATCGAAACACAAAAGGGTTTCTAACTGACTGGATTAAAATCGGCTCATACGCCCCATACACTGTGCCTTTTGAGGAAGTGGTAAGAGAAGACATTTCACTGCTAAAGAAATAGTGTGAATGTAACCGATGAATCAGCAAAGTCAACAAGGTCATTCACCTGGATACATGGCGACGACCGTTCCCTTCGGGACAAACCCTTTGGTGATGAAGACCCCGACTCCAGCAAGTGGAATTGAACTGGGCATCCGGTTGATGCAGAAGCCCATGCTTTGAAATATTACGTCATCATTTTCAGCCATTCGCCTTTCTGAACAACAAAATGAAAAGGATGGGTGATCACCGTGATGTGCATATTATAAAATGTAGAATACAAAGTATAACCAAAAAAACAACAACCTTACCTTCATACATCTCCTGTGCATCAGTCTTCTGGGTTTGGACTGATCTTAGGGAAGTCGCTTCCAGGCTCAGGTTCTCCACGGCTCTGTCCCTCGCAAGCAGGGCCCAAAAGAGTTTCAGCAGAATCTCAGAAACCACCTCATCGTGGATGGGCTTGTCTTGAATACACTTTGTTATGTGCCGTAGAGACCTAGGAAAAGCACCACAACCTGTCACAAAAGCAGGACGACAATAGACAAACACACACACACTTTTTTTTCTTCCGAAAAGACAAATGAGTTCCTCGGGTCGCCAGTAGGTGGCAACAATACGCCAAAGGATACAGCATGCCAGGTAAAAGAAGAAGAAGTATCAACAAAGTGTCAGTGCGTTTTCCACAAGGATACATGCGAGTACGTAGGTCACTTCAAATATCCGAGACGACATTGGAAAGTAGTTGAAAATAAAACATAAATAGTGGCCGTAGTTGTGCAGTTAGTGCGACTAAAGCACAACGTGGGCACGGTGTGTAAAGAGGGGACACGTTGTGTCTGTAGGTCACTCTAGTGGACAGCAGGGGGCGCTGTGGTTCACGTATATGTCAAGGACAGAGTCGAGTGGATTCAGACTGCATAGACTGACATAAACCCTGCTTGTATTTTACGTGACTCGAGTTCGATTAATTGATCAAACGTCACAACGAGACACGCTTGGTCAAAACACCTAACCCTCACGAAGCACTGCGAGTCACCCACCTCTCGTTTCTGCGGAGGTTAAGCGCAATCCAGGGCACGAATCTGTGTCGATAGTTTCGCCATTTGATCTGAATGTGATTTAATGCAGCACGGATCATGATATTCGGGCAATTTGAGATGTTCGATATTAATGCTTTCCATGGGTGGTTTTCAGTTTAACTTTGGAGACGATTCTTCTTCTTCTTCTTCTTCTTCTTCTTTCCCTTTCTGTAGTGAATTAGACAGTTCACTGTGTGTGGTTGCCACCTGCTGTCTGCCCAGACACAACCTGGGCAGGATGAATACAACAGACCAACACACACTACAGTATTAGTCTTGGTTGTCTGTTATAACGTCTTCTTGATCACTATTACTGTGTTATTAATGTGTTACTAGGATCAACAGAATGTATGAAGTTCTAAGGCAGAACAGATGAAAGGCGTTACTACCTTGATAGTCAACAATCAGGTAAAATGAACATGTAATACTGTAAGTCATCATATAATAAGTAATCTTTATGTATTGTATTGCCCTATTACAATTCTAGATTCCTCTGATTTTCTTTTTCAGAATATTCTGTGTCATCGCCGTAGTATTAATCTCATGTGACTGGACTGGATTATCATCGCTGGAGACTCAGCTTAATGCCAGGTATGATCTGGTAATGTAATGGGTGCTCACTTCCTGATCGCTGTCAACATTTGTTTCGACCAATCATGTTGCTTGATCTAATTGGCTAATTGGCTAATAGTTCCAACTATTCTAGAAGTCTGAAGTCTGTCTACCAGAGACTGAATAAAGTGACGTTGTCATAACTATCGACACGAGTCAAGTCTAAAGTCCCAAGCCCTTAGTGGTCTAGGCCCGGCTGGCTGATCATAATTAATGAGCTCGTTATCATTTCTAAACTCCAAATTAGTATCTTTTTTTCGGGGTGTTGTGATGTCACAAGAGGCGTGGTTACTCGAAGAGAGATCAGTCCCAGGAGCCGCCACCCTCCAACCGGAGGGAATACAGGGTCCAGCTGGCGGGGACTCTATAGTGTAAGGACTAAAGACGCTTTTACGTTGAAAGAAAGAAGCTCGTTATGCTGATGTGGTTTTGTTTGTTGTTTTTTTTGGTTTATTAAGAAGAAAATATGATATGTTTTTTTAAGTACAAAACCGCCGGTTTCGTGCACATTTTCCCCATTAATTCAGACTACAGAAGACGCTACCGACGGAGACCAGCCTCTCGCAACATCACAGTATTAATTAGTAACATTTCAAAGTGGCTGCTCCATTACACTATTCATATTTGACTTAAGTTTATTATTTACTAATATGTTACAGGCAGGAAACAGCACCAGAAAACTGAAAAAAAAACCTAAGTAAGAGAGAATATTAAAAATCCTGCCTGAATACCTTCAGCCTACTACACGTGATACAAACACTTTTCTGGATTTCATAACACTTTTCTAGATTTCATATTTAAGTAACTACAAGTACACAATTATGTCATTAGTTAGCCAAACTAACCTTTTCATCATCATCATCATCATCATCATCATAAGTTAGCATATGTGTATATAATTAACTATAATTATGCAATTATGTATGGCAACAAAATAATTACAAATAGACATTGTTTGTGTTTTTTTCTTTTCTTGATAAGAGTATAGACCAGAAATGACAGATTTACAGATACACTTTACCAGTGAGGCAAGACATTTCCCTATAGCATGCATTAAGCTGAATCAATACAATGTGCACACACATGTTGGCATAGTGTATAAGGTATATGTTATATTCTAAATTACCAGCTCTTGGCATGCAACTTTTAAAAACGGTTCCTTGGATATAATTCAAAATATTGAAACTTTTGAAAACATTACAAGCCAAATATTAATACAGTACAGTAGCATACGTTGAAAACAATAAATCATATGTTATACCTATTAATGAAATACAAAAACGTTTTGATTTTTTTGAGTCACAGAATGTTCTAGAAGAAAACATCATTGTTATGATTGTACATAGTTTTTTTCAGTTTCAGTTTTTCATGGACAGCTCTAACATTTTAAAACAAAAATAACATTCATATTTAACACAAAGGAAAGAAATCAATTTTTTTAATGTTACACATAGCAAGCCCCACCTCCAGTACCACTATTGATTATCCAATACCACTATTGATTAGTAACATTTATATAAATCTGATAAAGTAAATACTATCTACTTCCTTGAACTATTCAATATTGCAAGAGTATTTATCAGTTACCAATTCTCTTCAACTTAATTGTAGTATATATGTTAAGCAACGATTCCATAGCATTTTTGTTTAATGTGTGGCATAATTTATAAGTAGGCATTTATATGACACGTTTAATGTCATACCTATAGCTTCTTTATCGGTTGATTGGAATCCAAAGTATGAACTGTTAAACTAACAATTACTTGAATTGACCACACTAATCGATTCCAAAGGTGTTAAGGCTTGAGGGTTGGAAACACCTGTTAGTAAATCTCTTCAAGGTTTTCATTGTAGCACATTGTATATTAATATATTGACCATCATAGCCCTCATTAATGGCATTCCTGCAAAACAAAACAAAACGATGGATATGATGAGTTCATTTATTATAATAGTACAACAAACTACGCTAATATTTAGGAGTAAAACTAAACTATGCAGTTAATCTTTATTTAAATAAATGAATAAATAAATATATGAACGTAGGTAAGGGCCTTAAGGGTTGGAAATTATAAATATAGTATATTTAGTAAATAGTCATTTGAATCCAACAATCCAAAATCCTATGTTATTACAGGGTTACTTTATAGGTGCTAGAAAGAGTCATTATCTTTAGTCAGTCAATTTCTTTGGTGTAATTTGGGCTTAATAATTGATAAATTATAAAATAGATTTTATTCTGGAAAATTGATAGGAGATATTGATTCTTTGGGCATAATACATAGATGAGTGCCTTTGTTACATGATGTACTCATGGATGGTTACTATTGTAGGTATCACTGCTCTGCTCACATAGGGTCAATGGGACTCAGTATACAGAATGTTTAAGAATGCAAGAAGGAACCGTTGGGATGGGGAAGTGCTAATCTAAGGCAATACTTTTCAAATAGGTAGTTCATCTTGGTATACAATCATATGAAATGCAGATTTCAGAATCAGGGGACGGTTAAAGCTAATTTAGCCATATACGCCAGTGGTACAAATGAAGAACCAACCCTGCAAAGACCCTGTTTTTTGTAGATCTGTCTGATATGTATATCAATTTATTTTGTGCGTTCACATCACAGGGCAGGGGTGGATTAGGGAGTCAGGGAATAGAAGGTGGCATTTTGCATCGTTTATCAAAGTTAGGAAAAACATAGTAAATATTATGCGTTATAGATGGTTGTAAATGTTTCAAATGTATGCACAGGGGGCTTTCAAGTTCACGTTTAAAAGAGAAAATTCTAATGATTGTCAATTTACAACAAATTAGTAGTAGAGGATCTGTTATTACAGTAGTTGCTATTAGTTAACTAGCAACAAGTTTCCAAGTGCTAATCGTTGAATTTGTAAACAAAAAAAAGTTATTTAAATGAAAATAACTTTTGATTGAGTCAAATATGTGACGCAATCTTGGGAAGTGTATAGTTACTGCTTATCTCCTGTACTCTACACGTATGGTATGATCCATTTCTAAATTGATTTGATTTATCTTTACATTTATTCTTGAATTACACGAATTATGCCTTTCATTATCGTAATATGCCTTTTAGTTTTCATATAGATCTGTAATAATATTGGAGACAGATGAATGAATGAATGTATTGCAAATATAACACAAAGTGTACACATTTGCAGATAGCAAATAGACAAAGCACAATACACAACTTTTGGCAAAGAAACATCACCTCATGGTTTTACAACAAAAAAAGCCACTAAAAGCTCAAAAGAATCCCAAAAAGTACAATCCACTTTCACAGTACAACTTCATAGCATTCTCGTTAATAATACATGGAATACACAAAATAGGAAAGTCTGCACATATGCAGATTTGATAGCACAGTGGTATTAAAGACTAAACCAAATCCTGTTGAATAAAGAAGTTAAGCCCTTTCTATAGTAACATGTTTGCCTATCTTTCTTTTTAGCCTATGAATGGCAATACATGACGTACCCTATAATCACATGTTGATGTAAGTAACGTAGGCCCCTATTCTTCTCTCTGATCCAGTACCAACAGAACAGGGAAACACAGGCTATACTGGACTAAATGTAATATGAGAAGGTATACCTGTAAAATAGCTTCTAAGAAGGTTTGCACGTGTCATGTGATTTGCAATGTTTTGGGCAATGTCACAGACTCACAGCAACTATATGAATTCTAAATGATGGCATATACACACACCAATAACGGCATTAAACAAACACATTTTATTGCACTACAAAAAAGATGAATGGTAATGTTTTTCGAAGGTTAAGGGGATCTCATCCAAACAGAATTGCCATATTGTTGGAATACTATATCCATCCAATGGTTTACTTGTCAATTTATAGATTCATTAAAACATTTTTCTTCCCCATAATCTGCCTGTACATTAGGAAGGTTTAGCTCAGTGTGGACTGGTCTCACGTCACCGTGAAACTATTATTAAATATTAGTCAGCCTCAATATGAATTGTACATGTTGATATAATGTTGCCAGTGGCTTCCCAGTGCCTGGTACCAAACATGTGGCCAGCATCTGCCCCCATCAAAGAAGGCTAAACATCTAAAACAAGAGTGTTATTAACTGATACTGCCACTGATAAACCTTTATCGTCTACAGTGGGCAGCACAACTAAAATGAGATCTGCGTGTATGTGGGCCATCAAAACCTCTAAGCAGCACAATGATCCATGCTTCTAATCATCTGTCGATAATCACTATTTGGTTAAATCACACATGTTGAATGGCTGAGCCAGTCAAAATCAAACAAATTGTTCTTATCAGGGCAGCTAGTGTTCGAAATATCATGGACTAGCGTCATTGTAGGCTATACATTGTTATTATCTGTACATAGGCGTACAAGATGAAAGATTAGCAACAAGTGTCTATAAATTGACACGACATGCAAACATTGGAGAGTGCACATAGTCTGGTTTTATAAGGTTATTCGTCTTATTTGTGCTCAAATAATTTGGTATTTGATAAAACAATAACACGTAAAGAACTCTTTTCAACGCAGTTACTTTGACATTTGCCTGACTTGATTCCTAATCATAAATATGCGTTCTTACGAAACATTAGGCCTATTATATCTACATATAAAATATGAATCTGTATGTTTCAAGTATCCACAAGGTTTTCAAAGGCATCACAATGTTAAGATTGAAGTGTCTTTAGTTAATAAGGCAATACAAAATGGATATATTGTGCAAGGCAGATCAAATATACCTACTTTCATTTTATTTTGTTTAATTCATTAATTTAGGGTGCAAGCCTTTCGGGAACAGTCTTAATAAAGTGACAGTAGTATGTTTTTTTTTAAATGTCCCTGGATGTCAAGTCTAAACAGGGCAGGCCTAGGCTAATTGATTTTAATTGATCCATTGGCAATCAAAAAGGATCCTTAAGAAATGGAGCAGACCATCGTTTTCCTTGTTCATGATGATGGAGGTGTAATGGATGAAAAGGTAGGCTATCAGTTGCTATCTCTCCTCAGCCATAGGCCTACTCACACTACAGCACCATATGCACATATGCACCATGTGCAGTATTAGTGTATTCACATCCTCCTCCCCACACGTTCATCATTTTCTGGATGTTAAAACAACGACGTTGGTGTTCATTTTGACCAATCGAAATCGGTGTCAATTGGACATATCAAAAGCATAAGAGAAAAAGTTTCAGTTCATACGGTATAGCCTACATCAGTGCATACAGTACAGCGTTGCATTACATGATCAAAATCATGACAGTGACTTTGCTACGATATCTATAGGTTTCTTATCGCGTTTCGTTGTTTTAAACTCACGACGCGTCTCCACGGTCGCTAGTCCGCCTGCTCCTCGGCGTCTTCCCGGGGCTCTGCGCCGCCCGTCCTCTTGTCGCTCTGACACGACATTATCCGCCTCATCTCGTCTTCGTAGCGGATGAAACTCTCCCCGAAGCGGGCCCACGCTTTCAGCGGCACCGTGATCGTGTTCCTGTACGGCTGCCGCACTTCGCTGATCTTGAGGAAGACGCCGTAGCGGTTCGAGCCGACGTCGAAGTAGAATCGTTTATTGTCTACGCGGAAGGACGCCGCCTCCGGCAGGTCTGGGTTCTCCTCGAAGTGCTTGGACCCCTTGCCGCGGTCGTCCGCGTCCTCGTCGCCGTAGTCCTCGATCAGCTGTGACAGCGCGTCCCTGAACTCGATGAGCCCCTGGGCCGGCAGCACGATGGTCTGCTCGATGCCCTGGCCGTAGTAGCCCATCGTGCCGTGTCCCTTGATGACGGTCTGCCTGATGCGGAGGAACCGGCCCCGCTGGTTCTCCTTCAGGTCCAAGTAGTACTTTCTGTTGTCTCGCTCGATGAACTCGCTCTTCAGGACGCGGTGGGCGTTCTCGTCGGATGCGGCGGAGCCGGCCGGCGACACCGGCGATGCCCGGTGCTCCGGTCGCCGCCGGTGGGCGTCGGGCTGGCGGCCCTGGCCGTTGTTCTGCTCCTCGATCCGCAGCGGCGCCAGGGCGCCTCGCAAGCCGATGCGAGCGTAGTATTCAATGAAATCTCCCAGGCAGTAGCGCAGATCGGGTGCCATTGACATGGAGAGGGTTAGTTTGCTTTTCCTGATGTTGTCGTGGCGCCCGCGTCCGATCCAGACCTCGGCGATTTTTAGGAAGCGTCCCCGTGTGCTCTGCTTCACGTCCAGGTAGAATCTCTTCTTCTGGATGTCGACACGCTTGGACGCGAGTTCCTCGATGTCTACACCCGGCTGCTGGGTGCCGGGCTGGACGTAGTGCTGGGGGTATCCAGGTCGCGGCATAGAATCCGACGGAGCCCGTCCTCTGCCTCTATCCATGGCTCTACAACATATATCAGCCATTGTGATTTAGACCCCTTATACCACCGTGCAGAAAACCAAGAGCAATTATCCCATTCCCTTGTGTGGGAAAAAGATGATGTGTTGGGAAAAAAAAGTCAACTTGTTGTAGCCAGTGAGTAACCTAGTGATGAGTTGGGAAGATATCCTACCTTAAATGACCTGCAAATGGTCGCTACTGTAACCATCCATTTGTATCCCGTTTAAAAGTCAAGCGCAGGGTATTCCGGCACATTTAATCTGTGACGTTTTTGCTGCATTACCTGAAAACACTCTTCAGTTGCATTGCACACGTGTCTTGTTCTTTTTGAGAGCTGTCAGAATTGCAAGTCTGTCAAATTTTTGGAGGTGTTTTTGAAAGGCTGTGCTTCAGACAGCCGGATGAACTCGATGAACC